>JAJEJO010001335.1:174793-223394 GCA_020662805.1 Glaucomys volans | reverse complement strand
CTCCTTCTTCTTCTTCTTCCTCTTCTCCTCCTCCTCTTCCTCCTTCTACTTCTTCTCCTCCTTCCTCTACTCTGCTAGACTTCCTTTCACTCGCCTTTTATTTATATTTGATTGATTCTTTTTACTTATAAGTGAAGGTGAAATTCCCTGTGACATATTTATATTCAATCTCTTCTTAAAATGTGAGTTACTCTTGTGCAGAACTAATTTTTAAAAACAAATTCTTCCAAATCAGTTAACCTTAGGGTTTCAATATTCAAGATATTATGTTGCTTCTAGACATGTTGAACACACAAGGAGATATGTGAATGACTTTAAGCTTTGGAGATCATCTGGAAATTTTTACTTCACGTATTTAAAGAGATCAATGTATCGTTTGAAGCTGGACTATGAGGTAAACTGGAGGATCAGAAAATTAAATGCACCTTACTGACAGAGAGAATGCCTTGGACTTGGAAGAACAAAATAGTTTTGAGTGAACTTCAGAAACATTGCTTCTATTTTGTTGTTGTAGTTAATAGCACCATTTGGAAGACATTTGGATGTGAACATGTTTGGGAATACAACGGCTTTATTTAAAAACAAAGGTAAGGGAAAAAATAGGGCGAAGAAAAAAGTCGAAATAATATTTATAGCAATAATATTTATGTTAGTGTTTACATACTGCTTTACAACTTACAAAACAGGTTCATTGAGATGTCACATCTAACACTCATGCCCCAGGGATCTAAACGGAGGGATATTATTTCGAATGTATAAACATCAGAGGAAACTGAAGTTAAATGACTTACTCAAGTTCAAATGATTCCTAAAAAGGTGAAGTTCACCCAGGATCTAAGGTCCCTAGTGTTTCTGTGGGTAAAGGTTTCCATTAACAGGAGAGAAAATAAGAAGGAAAAAGTGTAAACTTGATGAAAAAGTGAAGCTAAGCATTTTTATTCTATATAATGAGCAACTGCTTGGTAGTTATTTAAAAGTTCATTAGCACTGCCCCAAATATTTAACAACCCCAGAATCATGTCTGAGAAACTGGGGAAGAGTTGACACAATGTTTGTTGTCCTAGTCTGTACAGTAGAGCTAATTACAGTACTCATTCACAGAGTGTTGCAAGGATTAAATGAGATAATGCATAGGAAGAATGATAAGTGCTCAATGAATGTTAGTTGTTATTAATGATATTGTTGTTTTTAACCAGGGTGGAGAGAATGCTAGATAAAAAGCAGTATATCATGCTACATTATAATCAGCCAACTCTAATTTATCTTCTTTCAGTTCTTTTATCTAAAGAATGAAGACAATATTCTTAACTGCCTCCTTCATAGAAATAATTCATCATGGATCACGTTCTGAGCACCTACAAAGCCTTGTAGAAATACAAGAAATTTTGGCAACCATTTCTTCCTTCTAGTCTTTCTTCTTCCTGTTCTGAGCAAAGCCATACCGCGGGGCAGCAGAAAGGGTAGGTGAGTAGTCTTCCATTCAGACCTACATGGGCTGGCAGTTTAAGAATTCAATGACAATCCAATGGCTCAGGAGGCTGAGACAGGAAGAGGGCAGGATCAAGGGCAGTCTTAGGAACTTAGCAAGACCCTAAGCAACTTGGCAAGACCCTGCCTCAAAATGAATAATAAAAAGGACTGGGGATGTGGTTTAGTGGTTAAGTGGCCCTGGGTTCAAATCCTAGTACCAAAATAATAATAATAATAATAATAATAATAATAATAATAATAATAATGGTTGTTATTTTTATTATAATTCAATGACTGAACTGGACAGAGAGTTGACTTGACTTTATCATTTTCTGAGAATAAAATGAACAGTGTACATTTATCTATGAGAGGCAATGCATGTATCATCTAAAGAATGGACAGGTTGCTTATCTGGGGATTACCATGGTGATTATTAGCCTGTGAGAGGTTCCTCCTCAGGAAATGCATCCTTTAAATAAATGCATGAGGCTGTCGTGGCCACTCCACACTCTAGATGTGATCCCAATGTGGCCCAAGGAATTCACTCTGCTAGTGGTTCTACTAGGTCACTATAACTTCATTCCTACAGCCACCATCCGTCCACCCCACTACCAACCACAGGGACATGTTGTTCAAGGGCATGTCACCTGAGTAGGTGATCATTCTTGTCAGTGTCTCAGAGCCATTGATCATCCATGATGAAAGCATTGTTGTTGACTAAATTGGGGAACTTTTGCATCCTGTGACATTAGCATATGGTTCTTTCCTGCGCTGCCTGATCTGAGATGTTTTAGGAATGATGTAACTTGGCAATTGAATCCTAAATCAAAACCTTTTTAGATAATAATCTTGGATTAACTAAGAGTTGTGCCAATCAATCCATGAACATAATGCTTCTCACATGTTGATCTATAATTAGTGCTCACTAATAGAGGCTTTTTTTTCAGATTACTGAAATGAGTTCACAAACTAGGTAGCTTGGGATCCTACTGACATATGCATGTGAAATGTCATTTTATAAATACTATTGCCCAAGGATCAGATTTTGCTTTCTATTTTCATTGCAAGGATGATCAAAATCAACATTTCAATGGTTGGGTTGAGCAGGGCAGTCTAGTCAGATTAAATCCAGTCAGATTAGGTTTTTTCCATTAGGAGATAGTCTTATAATCCTTTTTAACCATTTATTTCTGGATGATCATGAAAATAATATAGGAAAAAATTTATTAACAACACAGTTTGAATTATACTTATGCATATTAAACATTTCATTTTTCTGCCCACTCAACCTTAAGAAAATTCTTGTGCTTCATTAACTATTATCATTACATCTTTTCCTACATGAAGTTAAATTATGCATCTTAGAAATTTTACTGTATTCTTTCTTGTAATTGTTAAAACTTCTTTTTCCATCTTTTCTTTATTTTCTTTTCATGAGATATAATTTCTTTTCTCTGATCATCAAAATATTGACCTTTTTCTTTTTCTTTTCCTTTACTAATATTTTGAATAATATTTCCTTTATTAATATTAATATTTCATTGCTTGCTGAAAAAATACATAAAAAATTTAAACGACATGCTATTTTTGAAGATTAGCGTTTAAGGAGATTTATTTGCACATAACCTACATATCAGTATATCTAAAATTATTCCTTAAAAAAATAGAAAAGATCTTAGTCACAATGATACATGTTTTATCCTCTCTGGGACATCAGTTAACAGTTGTCAACTGTCAAAATCAATTTTTAATGTGAATTTGTTCTAAGAAAATCTAGTCTTAAGAAATGTTTGTAGAGAAAAAAAAGCATAACTTCTTTAAAGTGTAAATTACTCTGCTTTGAATTGCAATTACCAAAACCCCATGCAAACTATCTTAATAAATAAAGCACTTACTGATTTCACTGACTATTGAAGTTTAGAGACAGGACAGGAAAGGCCCAATGTGATCAGATCCTACCACCATTTCTTCACAATCCTTTGAGCTCCATTTTAGAGCCGTTTGTCAGATTCTTCCCTCTTTTCTACAAAATGACTGCAGAAGATCCAGCCTGACGTTTACAGATCACACTCTTCAGAGCATAAAAGAGGATCAGTATTCTTGAACTCTTCCCCTGAAGTGAGATTTGCTCTTATTAGAATTTCTCAGGTCACATGCCTTTTGCCAAGGCAGTTACTACGTAAAGGATAACACGCACTGATTGGTTTACTCCAGATCATCCTTCCCTTATCCTTCTTTGGAGCAGGTAAACTTCCCCAGAATTATAAAGCTAAAAATGTAACTATGAATGCAATAAAGTAACAGTTATCCACTACAGAGAAATTTGGAAAGTACTGTCCTATACCACCTATTAATTGAAGCACAGTCTTAAAAATATGGAATACTTCAAACCTGGAAAATAGGTCTTACAAAGACACAGCCCAGTGACATTCATTATTGCTAATATTAAACATAAGGAGTAGTTAGAATGTTAAGTCCATTAGGAGAAAATTTATCTTTTGTTCACCATTTTTCCTTAATGTCTTGAAAAGAACACAGCATACAATAAGTGCTCAAAAAATTTGTTGAATTAATGAAAAACTGTTTTTTAAACAAAGGGCCTTTTACCTGAATATTAGCAAACTTTGTTCTCAAAGAGAGGGAGGATCTAAGAAGCCCCTTCTGAGAAAACAGGCAGGAGGGGAAGCGACTTATCTGACTTTCCATGAGGCTTGGTTTGGCAGCTGCAGAGGCAGAACCTACATTTTCCTTTACTTGCCTGAATATCATGACCCCAAATACCCAATCTTCAGAAGAAAATTGAGCAGTCATGTCTTCTGTAACATAGGAGTCCGTTTGACTAGAGCATTCTGTGCACAGCCCTGTACAAGGAGGAATGGAAAGGCACCAAGAAGATACTAGAGGGTCAGGGGAGGTAGCTTGGTGGTGGAGCATTATGCTTAGTATGCATGAGGTCCTGGGTTTGATCTTCAGCACCCAGGGGAAAGGTTGGTTTCTTTAACAAATGGTGTTGGAGAAACTGGATATCCACATGCAAAGGAATGAAGTTGGGACCTTATAACATACAAAAGTTAACTCAAAATGCCTTAAAGGCTTTGCTATGGTTTGGGTGTTGACTGCCCCCACAGGTTAATGTATTAAAAACTTGGCCCCCAGGGTGACACTATTGGGAAGCTATGGAAACTTTAAAAGGTGAACCTAGTGAAAGGTGTTTAGATAATTGGCAGTACACCCTTGAAGAAGACCATGGTCCCTTTTTCTTGCTCTTTTGTTTCCTGACCAGGACATAAGCATGGACCCCAGAATAACAAGGCCAATGAATCCGTAGAACCTCCAAAACAGTGAACTAAAATAACCTTTTTCTCTTTACAAGTTTATTATCTTGGGTATTTTGTTATGACAGAAAGCTGACTAACACAGACTTGAACATAAGACCTGAAACCATAAAATTCCTAGAAGAAAATAAAGAAAAGGCTGCTTGACATTTGTCTTGGCAATGATTTTTTTTTAACTATGACACTAAAAGCTAGTGATGAAAAGTAAAAATAAATAAGTTGTCCATCAAACCAAGGAGCTTCTGCAGAGCAAGGACATAACAAAATGAAAAAGTTGACTGACAGAATGGGAAAAAATATTTAGAAACCATATATTTGATAAAAGGTTAATATCCAAAATATATAAAGGACTCATACGACTCAATAGTAAAAAAACAAAATAAATAATCTGATTTTAAAGTGAGCAAAGGACCCAAATAGACATTTTCCAAAATATATATATATAAATGGCTAACAAGTATATAACATCATTAATCATCAGGGAAGTATAAATTGAAACTACAATGAGATATCACTTCACCTTGTCAGAATGGGTATTATCAAAAGACAAGAGGTAAGTATTGGTAAAGGAAAGGAGAAGAGGCAATCTTTGCATGCTGTTGGTGGGAATGTAAATTAGTACAACCATTATTTTAAAAATTAAAATAGAACCACCATATTAACCAGCAATCCTACTTTGGGGTATAAATCCAAAAGAATTGAGATCAATAGCTTTAAGAGATATATGTATTTCCTTGTTTATTGTAGTTCTCCACAGCATCCAACATATGGAATCAACCTAAGTATTCATCATTAAATAAATAGATAAGGAAAATATAGACACAAAGGAATACTAGTCAGCCTTTAAAAAGAAAGAAATCATGTCATTTGAAACATGGATAAGCTGGAGGGCATTATGCTGAGTGAAATAAACCAGACACAGACAAATATTGTATGACCTCCCTTACATGTGGATGTTTTAAATCAAACTCATAGAAGCAGAGAAATGGATGGTGGTTGCCAGGGGTTGGAATGGGGACTAGAAATGGAGAGATGGTGGTCAAGGGAATAAACTTTCAGTTATAAGATGAATAACTTCTGGGGGGCTAATGTACAACATGGTAACTATAGTTAATACTGTATTATATACTAGAAATTTGCTAAGAGGGTAGATCTTAAGTGTTCTCACCACACCACACACAAAAGGCAACTTCTGTGAGGTGATGGAGGTGTTAATTAGCTTGACTGTGGTGATTGTTTCACAATATGTACGTGAATGAAATCGCCACACGTACACTGTGGTGCAGATGTGGTTTGAGTTGCACCCCAAAAGGTCTTATGCTAGAAGCTTGGTGCTCAGTGTGAGGTGAGCACCAGTGTTGAGGTGGTAGAACTTCTAAGAGGTGGGGCTTAGTGGGATGTCATTGAGGGTGTCACCCTCAGAAGGTAATTAATGTCATTAAGGTTATTAATGTAATTCTCATGAGACTCTGGCTAGCTCTCCAGAGAGTGGGGTGCTATAATGAAAGGCCACCTCATGCAGTTGCTGGTTCTCTTTCTGTTTTTCCTCCATATGTGGCATAGGGAAGGGGCCCTTTACCAGGAGCCAAACAGTTCAGATCACCCAATCTTGGACTCTCAGCCTCTGAAACTGTGACTCCAGTAAATCTCTTTTCTTTATAAAGTACTCAGCTTTGGGCATTTTTAATATAGCACAGAAAATGGACTAATACACATACTTTAAATATATAGAATTTTTGTCAACTATACCTCAATAAAGTTAGAAGAAAAAGACATAGGTTTGAATCCAGGTGCTGCCGCTTACTAATTAAGACCTCAGACAAATTACCTCTTTGAACCTCGGTTTCCTCATCTGTGAAGTGAGGATGATACCCTTCTTACTGTTTACTGTGACAATCAAATATAATAATATATCAAAATACTTATTATAGTGTCTGGCACAGCAGACACTCAAGGAATGATAGTATCATTCTTATTCTCATGATCTGAGAAACTTCAGCTTGACCGAGTCAAACAACCCATTCATTTCACCCATCTCTCTAGGTGATGCTGAGGGTTAGTCTGCAAGAGATTCCTATGGAAAGATGGAAGGTATGTCCTTGGCATGTCTAAATGGGTCCTTTGTACCCCTTTGTATGAGAAATCATATCAGGATATACTATGAAGCCATAATATTTACTGTTGCCATGTAGGGACCCACAGGGGAATTTGGGATGATTTGTGTTTTCAACATTAGGAAGAAAAAGTTTTGTGGAAAAGCTAGTCGTTGTTGTTCTTTTTTTTTTTTTTTTTTTTTTTTGTACCAGGGATTGAACCCAGAGGGACTTAACCACTAAGCCACATCTCCACACAGTTTTATTTTTAATTTTGACACAGGGTCTCCCTAAGTTGCTTAGGATCTCTCTAAGTTGCTGAGGCTGACTTTGAACTTGCAATCCTCCTGCCTCAGCCTCCCAAGCAGCCAGGATTATAGGCATGTGCCACCACGGCCGGCATAGCCACAGTTTTGAGTAGCACCTCAAAGATTAAAAGTAGATGAATGAAGAAAAAGTCGAAGCACTTTAAGTAGAGAAAGGTGTCAGAGGGAAGCCTCATGTATGGGAAGATACTGGCCTGCCAAGTTGAAGTAGGAGGTTGATCCAGAATGCAATGAGATGAGGGCAGCTGTCCAGGTAAAGAGGTGACTAATGAAACATTAACAGCTGTAGACGGTGATACATTATGAAACTGTCTATAATTTTGTGCATTGATTGGCCATGTCTCCCTCCTTCTTCCATCTACATGGGATCTCAAAGATAAGCAGTCTTCTCTCTGGAGGAAGATATGACAGACCATTTTGCAAGCACTTCAGCTTCTTCAGGAAACACAAACAAACATCCTATGACCTGGAAGATTCTGACTCACACTGGGAATGTGAGCAATGCTGAGGAGAATGAGCCAGGTCCAGGGCATAAACATCTGGGTGCTCCACTCCATGGGATTCTTGGCATGTTAACTTGTCAACAGGCCATGTGGATATAAAGTTGACTGCGTCAGAAAGCGTTCAAGGTCTACATGGAAGAGGAAGTCTCTTAGAAAGAAAAAAAGGGTAGAGTATCTGATTTCCCTATTTCACTGTGTTTCTATGAGGTGGGATGAGGAAGGAGGGCTCAGGCTAATTCTTGAAGGCACCTATTTGGCTCCAGCCAGTTCTAGAGGCTACTTGCAGCTCTGATTTCCTATTCATGCCAATTCTTTATACCTCTAATTCCATATCCACACCAAGTTGCCTTGCAACCTGGACCTGAAGTCCCAAGTTTCTTCTGGCCCTACTGTTGAGTGGTAAATACTGAACTATCCCTGCATAGATTCACCTGCATAGATTCACCTGCATAGATTCACCTGCATAGATTCACCTGCATAGATAATTCCCAACAGCAGGGAAGTGAGATTTTTGAACTGACTCAGTTTTCAACATGTTTCATACTATGCACCAACCACTCTGGCAGATAACGAACCAAAATGACTTTGAGATTTTTCCTGGCCATCATCCTAACCACCAACCCAATCCTTGGCAAATTCATCTTTTCTTATTACTTCAAATACTACATGTAGTTTTGCTGGATACAGTAGCCCATGTCTGTAATCTCAGTGACTCAGGAGACTGAGGCAGGAGGATCACAAGTACAAGGCCAACCTAGGCAATTTGGCAAGACCTTATCTCAAAATAAAATAATAAAAAGGTCTGGGGATTTAGCTCTGTCTGTGGTAGCATGACCATGAATTCAATTTATAGTACTGAAACAACAAATAAATAATTAAATTACATGTAATTTAAACACTGTAAGCTGTTGACATTTTTATTTCCAATCTCAGTATCTCTTAAATTCAGATCTATAAATCCAACGGCTACTATAAACAAACAAAACAAAAAACAAAAAAAATTGTGGGTTGTTCTTAAAGCTCAAAATGTTGCCGGGCATAGTGGTGCATGCCTGTAATCCCAGCGGCTCGGGAGGCTGAGGCAGGAGGATCTAGAGTTCAAAGCCAGCCTCAGCAAAAGTGACGTGCTAAGCAACTCAGTGAGATCCTGTCTCTAAATAAAATACAAAATAGGGCTGGGGGTGTGGCTCAGTGGTCAAGTTCCCCTGAGTTCAATCCCCAGTACCAAATAAATGAATGAATAAATAAATAAATAAATAAACAAACCTTGAAATGTTACCTGGGTGTGGTGGTTCACACCTGTAAGCCTAGAGACTTGGGAGGCTGAGACAGGAGGATTGCAAGTTTAAGACCAGCCTCAGCAACTTAGCAAGACTGTCAGCAACTTAGTGAGACTCTGTCTGGAAAAATAAAAAGGGGTAGGGATGTGGCTCAGGGTAAAGCACCCCTGGGTTAGATCTCCAGTATGACAAACAAATAAACAAAAAAGCTCAAAATGTTAAAAACCAAATAATTTTTCTTCTTTTTTAACCCATCCCACCCCATCTGAAGGGATGAAAAACTGTTTATCTTCCACCTGTAACCATGATATCTGTCAACACCATCACCATCAACACAGATACCTGAGCTAGAACCCCAAGGCCCTGCTGGCTCGTTTCTCCTTCTGTACCCCTATCCCATCTCATGAGCAACCCAGGCTGTTGGTGCTACTTTGAATTTATCCTCTCCTCCCCATTCATTCCACCACTGATTAATGGAGTCCTAATCTTCTCAGATCTGGACTTTTTGTACTCTCTCTGGTTTCTCTCTGTTCCAACCCATTCTTTTTTTTTTTTTTTTTGGAACCGGAGATTGAACTCAGGGACACTCGGCCACTGAGCCACATCCCCAGCCCTATTTTGTATTTTATTTAGAGACAGGGTCTCACTGAGTTGCTTAGGGCCTCGCTAAATTGCTGAGGTTGGCTTTGAACTTGTGATCCTCCTGACTCAGCCTCCCAAGTCGCTTGGATTGCAGGCGTGCGCCACCACGCCTGGCCTCCAATCCATTCTTTACAATGATTACAATATACGACAGTCCTCAACTTACCATGGTTTGATTTACCATTTTTTGATTCACAATGGTGCAAAAGTGATACATATTCAGCAGAAAGTAGGTTTTGAATTTTGATCTCTTCTTGGGTTAGCAATATGGAGTACAATACTCTGCCATGATGCTGGGCAGCAGCAGCGATCCACAGCTCCCAGCCAGCCATGCTTTCACAAGGGTAAGCAACGGGACCCTCCAGGGTACTCTGTTATGAAGCTAGAATTTTCAGTAGGTTAGATATATGAAATGCAGGTTTTATTCCCAATACTTTCAACTGATGATGGACTCACTGGAATGAAGCCCCACTGGAACCAGAAGAACATCTCTCATCATCTCAATTTTCTGTTTACCATCTTCAAAGACTGTCTATTTAATATATATATTATACTTCCCACTCCACGTGTCACTTGGAGCCTTTGTTTTCTGCCACTAAGAAGTCCTTGTTGCTGCTCTGTCCTGCATGCAGCTATTCCACCTCTACCAGCATCATGCACAGTCATCCTCTGGGACTGTGCTCCCTAGTGGACCTTTGGCCTAAATTCTCTTCTCCTGCTCTTTTTGTTGTTTTTAAGCTAAGAATCTCTTGCGAATAGTTCAAGGCCCAGTCTCAGCAACACTGATACCAGCAGGAAGAAAGAGCTGCTCTCTCCTCCCTGGTTCCAAAGATGGGTCGGCTGTCACACGTGTATTAGAACTCACTGATGACTGTGGTTAAGTTCTAGTCATCTTTGTAGCCCAGCACCTACCACGGGTAGGAGCTTGGTAAGCAATGGTAGACAAAACTGAATTGAATTTCAACAGCAACTGTCTTCTGTTTCCAGAAGTTCTTCTAACAATATGACTCAGGCCTGATATTAAAAGCAGCTATTATTCCAAGATTGAGATACATAAATAGATAAATAGATAGATACAGATGTAGATATAGATATATAGATAGATGGTGTTTTGTTTTTTGTTTTTGATACCAGGAATTGAACCCAAGGGCACTTAGCCACTGAGCCATATCCCAGCCCTTTTTATTTATTTATTTTTAAATTTTGAAACAGGGTCATACTAAATTGCTTAGGGCCTCACTAATTTGCTTAGGCTGGCTTTGAACTTGCAATCCTCCTGCTTCAGCCTCCAGAGCCACTGGGAATTACAGGCATGTGCCATAACATCCAGGTAGCTGTTGTTATTTTTGACACCTAAATACCCTTTGAGTCCTATTTGGGTCAAGGTCATTCTCTGGCCAATATCAATGGTATTGTGCGCATTATTAGCTATATTATTTGTAAAATCCTTAATCTGTCTGATGTCAAGAAAGGAAGGGGGGAGAGACGAAAGAGACAAAAGAAAGCACAAGTGAAAAAGCCATCTCAAGATCAGCAGTGATGCACTTCACTTTGGCTGCCACGATGTTTACATTCATTATTATTGTCTCTGCTGCATTAGAGGACATAAAACAGAAAAATAGTGTACAACTGAAACATCATAAATTCCAACTGAAGATGGTATAGAAATATCATTAAATAACCAAACATTGGATTAATATTTTAATAAACAATGAAATTTGTTTTTCCTTTTCTTGTTACAAAATGTTTATATGCTATATTTCCTCATTCACATAAAAAAGTAGCAATTTGAGCTGGGGGTGTAGTTGTTGCCTAACATGTGTGAGACCCTGGGTTCCATCCCAGGGCCCTCCAAAGAAGTAACAATTTATGTCATTTCAATAACAACAAATAAAATAACTGTCCTTCACTTTGCTACCTCCTTCAGGAAAAAAATATCATTTAAAAAATGTGTTTAGAGCTGGGCATGCTGGCAAACACCTTTCAGTCCAGTGACATGGGAGACTGAGGAAGGGGGATTGCAAGTTTAGGGCCAGCTTCAGCAACTTAGCAAGACCCTTAGCAACTTAGTGAGACCCTGTCTCAAATTTTTAAAAAGGCAGGGGATTGGGGCTGGGGATATAGCTCAGTGGATAGAGTGCTTGCCTTGCATGCACTAAGGCCCTGGGTTCAATCCCCAACACCACAAAACAAAAAACAAAAAGGCTGGGGATGTAGCTCAGTGGTAAAGTACCCTTAGGTTCAATCCTCAGTACCCCCACCTTCCCCAAAGCATTCAGAATTGGTGATTTTATTTTTATAACTGTCTTCTGAATTAAATTGTTTTTAAATTACTTTTCAGTTTATTATGATAAATTCTTGCTCCAACAACAGCTATTGATTGATTATGAGGTATCAATGGCCTCATAAGGGGAATGCCAATTATTATAAAGCATCTGTGGAAGACAATGGTGCTGTGTGCGCCTAGAGAATTAGGAGCATTGTCTTGCTCAATCAGTTTGCAGTCAATGAGCTCATCAGCTAAATCTGATGGACTGACAGAGAACCCAAACATGAGGAAGGAACAGTAATACACTGACTAAGACAGTGTATTTCCCAGAGCAGTGAGATGAGGGAGGGCACCCAGCCAAGTCCAGAGAATCAGGCCAGACTCTAAATGAGCTCTAGAAAACAAGACAAGATCTCTTGTTTTCAACCCTGTGTAAATTACAAAAACAAAAGGATGTGGCCATTGTGGTACACTCCCTAAGCACCACCCATTTAGCTGGGGCTTCTGTAACTACATAATACCCCAGACAGATAGTGGAGGAAGGACCCTAACCTTAATCCCAGGGTCAAGTCTTAGACCCAGTGAATCCAACAGCCCATTAGTTCTCTTCATTTAGCCAAGAGGTCTAGAAACAGAGATTCATTTCCCACCAAAAATGATACTGATTTAGATTCTGATTCTAGAACCGACTGGGACAAATTCTTTAACCTCTTCATACCTATTGTGGAAATAACAGTTTCAAAAAATCTAGTCTAGCTTTCATAATTGTACAGATACAGTGACATAATTTATCAAGAGTCATCTTAAACCCCAAAGTGCTATATAGAGGTAAGACAGTTATGGTTAGGCATCTACCTAGAACCCTGAAGTTCTTCTTTCAAGCCATCATTGAACAGTGACTGAGTACCTACCAGGCAGGTGCTGTTCTCAGTGATCCTATTGGACAAAAAACCCCAGGAGCTTTCATTCAAGCAGGGAGATTCAGACAACAAACATTTAAACTCAGCCCATCATATAGAATGTTGGAAAGGGATAAATGCTGGGGAAGAAGAAGAGACAGTTATAAAACTGGAAGCTACTTGGGCTTGGTGGCACACACCTATTATCCCAGCAGCTCCAGAGACCGAGGCAGGAGGATTGGGAATTCAAAGCCAGCCTCAGCAAATTAGAAGGGCCATATAAAACTCAGTGAGACCCTGTCTCTAAATAAAATACAATAAAGGGCTGGGAATGTGACTTAGTGGTTTAGCACCCCTGGGTTCAATCCCTGGTACTAAAACAAAACAAAACAAAAACCTAGGAGGTAAAGAAGTGAGACAGTGGGTTTGTAGGGGAGGAGTTCTTAGCAGAGCAGAGAGCTAGACCAGCAAGGAAAGCAGAGGAGCAGGAGCCAGGAGCCCTGTAGCTGGAGAGGTCAGACAACCACCATCACATGATGGAGGGCCTCGCAGGTCGTTGTAAGGTCTTTGGATCTTACTCTGACTTCTGTTTTGACAGGATCCTACCAGCTGCTTATTAGAGAACAGACTGCAGAGGCAAGTGGGGGAAGGAGGAGCTCAGTTAGGATCGAATGAAGTGGTCTGGTCTGGACCACAATAATTGTATTGGAATGTTGAAAAGTGGTTGATTTCTGGACATGTTTGAAGACAGAACCAATTGAACTTCCCAGTGCATTACATGCACAGAGTGACAACAGAGAAAGGAAGATCCAATGGGTTTGGGTCTGAGACCAAAAGATGAAGTCATAGCAACATAGTTCCAGCAAGACAGGAAATTAGAGCCCCTCTTTCTTCTCCTCCTGGTTGCCTAGTCATCTTCCTGCACGTGTGAAAACCGTGGTTAGAAGATGGAAATTGAAATGTTTCTACTTGGTGACTGTTAGGCAGGACTGCCCATTTAGACCACTTGACCTCTCTAGTTGTAACATGACACAGGTTATCTGGATAAGGGAGATTCCTTTTCTGCAGTTAAATTCAAGAACCTAAACACTACAATCAAGTACCACACTTTTCAAGATATTTTTTTCATACATTTTTTTCTTGGAAAAACATATCAATCAAGGAATCCAATATTTAAAGATGTTCTTTTTGGTTTAAAACAAAATTATGTTGCAATCCTACTTTGAACATTAAAAACAAGAATTTGAATAAGTTAGACTTAAAATAATAATAAATAAATAATATAATAAATAAATCTGTCCTGCAGTTGTTTATAACAGTACCCTGTTCCAGGAAGCCTGTTCCATGGCTAACCAGGAAACATATTTCCTATGTCATATTTAATAGGAAGTTTTGCTTCCCAGGTTAAATTACTGCACATATTTTGCCACTGTGAAAATATTCCCTTTCACTTTACTGGGCCATGTGTGGATGGCTCTAAAGCAGCCTAAAAGAACATTGAGCTCCTGGGGGTTCTTACAGTCTTCCACCTTCCCATAGTCAATACTGTTGACAAAATCCTCCCTGGAGGAGGGGAAGTCACTAGCAGAGGTTGACAAACAAGGCATCAGATAGTCGTCATAGTCTGATACTAGTGAGGGATGTAATTGTGTGCAAATTAATTTAAATCCAGAGAATCAAACCACAAATACAGCATTTCTCTTTCCCAATAACAATCCACTGGACCCAGAAACATCACCATCATCTCAGCTTACATGCTGTGCAAAACCTGTGCCAGGTATTGTGCCAAGAAGGCCATGACCTACCCCAATGCTCACAACCACCCCATGAGAAGAGTGCCATTATTATTTCCATCGTCATAGATCGATTTGGGGGATTCATAACCAGGACCTCCTAACTCCAATTCCAAGCTCAATGGTGCGATGTAAAGGTTGATGGGGGGTGGACAGAGAGGGAATGGATTTGCACTTGTTTCATGCATTGTCTCCTCGTTGTTAGTGTCTGTTTTGTAAGTTTCTCCAAGCTCCTCCAATCGAGGGCAGAAGTCAACATTTGTATCACCCACGGGCATCCCGCCAATCAGTTACACACAGCAGAAGACCCAAAAGACCCAGTGGAAGCTCCCTGATGAGTGACACCTAAGCTATCTTGTTCTGGTTTTCCCAGAGACTGAAACAGCTCCTGGAACACTGCAAGCACACCATATGTGCCCTTTGAGTAAATGAACCGAAAGATGAGCCCCAGAGCGAGTGAGCAAAACGGGAGCAGGTGAAAGAGGGGACCCCAAGGTAATACTCCCAGATCCCCTCCCACTCGGCTTTGACAGAAGGGACAAAGGACACTCCCGCCGCCTCCCTTCTCTATGAGGGACGCCCGCCCGCAGTTGTAATTTCCAGTCTCAACTGAAAAGAGCTGGCGTGTGCTAAAGGCCGCTCGGCGCACCTCCCACCGCCAGGAAGGCGAGCGCAGTGGGGAGGCGGGGCGCAAGGCGCGGCCCACGCACGCACGCGCGCTCACACGCAAACACGCACTCATAAGGTTGGTGCACACGTTACACACATTCACACCCCACTCGCACTTCCCACACCCTCTTGGGCACATACATCTTCAAAGTCTCTCCTGGTCTCACATTCGTATGTTCACACTTACATTCCTACACATTCGTGCTCAAATACCCACACGCTTCACTCGCACCTGCGCACACGTGCTCCCACACATTTCTGTTCTTCCCATCCCAGTGCACTCTTCACCTCCTCACACGTTTGCGGAGGCATCCATTCCCTTCACACACACCCGTTCACACCTTGTCTCACTCTGGCTTTCACGCTTTCTCACACTCATGCACTTTCTTCACTTGCACTCGCGTTTACAGACGCGCTCCAGCGCTCCCTCCTCACACCAACGCATGCGCACAGACTCAGGCGAATTAGCCCTCGCGTTAGCGCCTGTGCACCTGTTCCGAAGGGGCTACCCAGCTTGGACGCTCGTGTTTGGGGGCCATTGCTGATGGGGATGCATTCAGACTTTGGGTCAGTACGATCGGTTTAGATTCTCTGGGTTTTCCCCTGAGAAGCCAGAAAAGCGGGGAGACAGACTCAAAGGGAGCAGGTTGTGCTTCTTGGAGCAGGCGCGCAGCACCCTCCCCGCAACCCCGGAGCCCCTTTACCCCATCCAGGGAGCGACCTCTCCAGCCTCCCGCAGCCTCTGCTTTTGCCTCGCTTAGCTTTTCCCAGCGTGGGATCCAGGCAAGTGCAGACCCAGTAAGGACCCTCCAGGCCACACAGCCCGAGTTTGCCGCGCTCTGTGCCCTTTGGCCTGGGACACAGTGGTGGAAGGCTGTGGGCTCAGCTGAAAAGATATGCACGGTCTCAGCATGGGAAACTTTGGTCAGAATGCTCTTTCTGCCACTTCCAATAGTGTATCCAAGAGTTTCAGTTTCCCTGTCTATAAAATGAGGAATCATTCCATAAATATGAACTGCCCTTCTAATCTATGCCAGCTCAGACTGCACTTTGACATGCACTGGTGAATGAATACAATAGACCCAGTTTCTGACCGGTTATCGTTTGCAGGAAACTGGGGGACGTTCCCGAAAGAGCAATTAAATAAAGCAACAGAGAGACTGGGGTTGTGGCTCAGAGGTAGAGCGCTTGCCTAGCATGTGTGAAGCACTGGGTTTGCTCTTCAGCACCACATATAAGTAAATAAACAAATAAAGGCATTGTGTCTATCTACACTTAAAAAAAAGTCAGAAGTTGGGCTGGTGTTGTGGCTCAGTGGTAGAGCACTTGCCTAGCATGTGTGGGGCACTGGGTTCAATTCTCAGCCCTGCATATAAGCAAATGAGTAAAGTAAAGGTCCATCCACATCTTTAAAAGATTCTTAAAAAGAGAAAACAACACAGCAGGGTGCAGTGGCACAAGTCTATAATCCCACCACTCACGTGGTTGAAGCAGGAGGATAGAAAGTTGAGGCCAGGGCTGGGGATATAGCTTAGTGGGTAGAGCGCTTGCCTCGCAAGCACAAAGGCTCTGGGTTCAATACCCAGCACCACAAAAAAAAAAAGAAAAGAAAAAAGGATCTAAGCAACTTAAAGACCCTGTTTCAAAATAAAAATAGTAGTAAAGCTCCTCTGAGTTCAACCCCCAGTACCAACACACAAGAAAACAAAACCAGCAGAAATATGTATTGAATGTGATGAAGCCTTTTGAAGTGAAAGAATAAGATGTGGCTTTCATCCACCCCAAATGTTTTTCAGAGCTTAGGAGGTTCTAAGGGAAGGTGAATAAAACCAATTATGTTCCCTACCCTCATCTTAATTCTAGTCTGAGCCTTCTACCCCCTCCTGTTATTGTACTCAGGGGCATTCTACCACTGAGCTACATCCACAGTCCTTTTTGTTTTTCATTTGGAGACAAGATCTTGCTAAGTTGCCCAGGCTGGCCTCCAACTTGCAATCCTCTTGCCTCAGCCTCCAGAGTAGCTTGGATTACAGGTATGCACCACCTCACATGCTAGTATGTGCCCTGTTATGTGGGCCACATTAGGCTGTCCTTGAAATCTTTAATAGGTAGGAAAATCCCAATAACCAAAGAGTGGACAATAAATAAATGAGTAAATAATAAAAGCACTAACCTCACAGGATCACTGTAAAAAATGATGCATTAGTCTTAACCCCATTGCTGGATATACAGTAGGTGCTCAATACATGTTAGTTGTTACTAGGAGGTAGTATTGCCTCATGCTTAAAACTTCAGGCCTCTACATCAGACAGACAGGGTCTGAATCCTGGCTCTGTCATCTCTAGCTATGACCTTGAGTTAGTCTTTGAACTTCAGTAGACTCTAGGTTCTTCTCCACAAACCAGCCATGGCAGTGGTACCTTATCTGGTAGGACTGTTGAGTGAATTAAATAGGTCATTCAGGCAAGGTTCAAGGGCCTGGCATACAATGAGTGCTCAGGAATGGTGGCTATGTGGCCTGTCATACACTTGGTCAGTGCCATCTTTCTGAATCAGCAAAGCTGGGAGGTTTCTGGAGAACACAGGAAGGTTTTGAAATTCAGGGCATAGTCACAAGTTAGGTGGTCAGGGCACTGGGGCCTTTGATGTGATGGGGAGTCGGATGGGGCTGCAGATCAAAGATATGCCCAGGAACCAAAGGCTAAAGAACCCAGGCACCAGGCTGTGGAGGAGCCTCATAGAGTGAAACTTGGTCAGCAAAGGAGCAGTTGGGTCTGAGAGACGATTGGGCAGCTTTTAGGTTCCTTGCTGCCAAACCTGAGGACTCTGATACCTCATCCCCAAGCCTCAGGGGCCCTTGGAGCTATAGGTATCAAATAACAATAAAAACTAGAGATGCTAGGAGCTCTCCTTAGACTTCAGGCACTGTCCTAGCTAGTCCTTACTTCCTCACAAAGACTTGAGGACAGCGGTCCTTTTCCTATTTCACAGCTGCAGAAATTGACATTTTCCTCTCTTCTCCTTGGCTTCCTTTCAGTTCTTGCAGTTAACCAAAAGAAACTCTTCCAAGGCTCTTGTGTGGGACCCTTAGTGGCCTGGTGGCCTGGAACATGTTCCCCATCCCCCTTTCCCAAGCCAGCACTTGCTCATCCTTCAGGTCTCCACTTAAATGTCACTCGGTTTCCATTTTTATCAACTCCCAGAGTTCCTTGGGCTTTTCTTTTACATTCTCATGACCTTTTGTAACATGCCAGCTCCGAGTTGATTTGTTTAAGTACTGGAAACTCCCGGGGGGGTGGGTCTTGTGCTACTGAATTCCCTGGCACCCCTGGGATCCCTGGCATAGAGGCTGGTGTATAGTAGGTGCTCAATACATACTTTCCAACTATCAAATGATTGAAGAAGGCTTTAAGAGATTAAATCAATCTCTTCAGATTCCAGGATGAGGGGTAGGAGATAGGGGGTAAAATTTATCAGGTATTTTTCAAATCTGGAGTTAGAACCTGTTCTGGCCTCATGTCATTAACTCAAAATGTCTGCAGCATTGGTATTTGTATAAAACTCTCCAGGTGATTTTTGTAGATGACCAAGGTTGAAAACCAGAAAGGCTGCATTACTAAAAATTATAAAATCTCATTTATTTTGGTAACACACACACACACACACACACACACTCACACAAAGTTGTCTTGATCCCCATAATTTAGCAGCCATTTTCAGCCCAATGTTTGCAGCAAATTTAGGCCAAAAGAAGTGCGAAGATGGTATGCATGTGAATAATTCAACCCTCTCTTATCCTTCCTGGCCTTCTCATGCAAAAACCATCATCCCTGAAAAGAGTAGTGAAAAATGTTGTGTGCCAGGGGACTTGGCTAGGGAGGGAGGGAGGTGGAGCATTTGCTTCAATTATCCGGATAATTGTTCCCCACCTCAGGCCATTGTTACTGAAATGAAACAATATTCTATTGGATACTGTCTTGGCCTTTTCAGGCAGGCTCCCCGTGGTGCCTAGCACACGCTGGGCACAGAGTAGGCACTCAATAAATTTTATTCTGATGACAGAGGAGAGCTTTGAGGGTGGGAGAGGGATTGCCTGGATTTGGGGGTGGGCGAATAGTAATTAAGGTGAAATGGGGAACAGAGGGGTTATGTGGTAGACATTCAGTGCCATCAAAATTCTGTTCCAAGGGTGAGGAGAATAGGAGACAGGGCTTTTCCTGCAATTCTGAGTCAAACCCCTCACTCCTTTCTCAGAGGCCCCCCTCTTCTTCTCAGAGGGCTGAACTGAACCCTTGCAACTGTGGTGAGCACAAAGGCGAATTCAGGTTGCTCAAAAGCCCATCCGCTCTGAATAGGCACCAGGCAGAAGCAAGATCATTTTTGGTGGTGCATAAACCCAGGACCTGCAGCCTGTTATCTCTCAGGAAAGGCCATGCCCAGATTTGCATTAAAAGCAACAATATTGGGGTGGCTGAAAGAACTGCCGGCGTTTGAGCCCCCATCACTCAACCAGGGCAGCAATGTGGGGACTAACTCCCAACCGCCCTCTTTCATCCGAAGAGCTTGGGTTCTCGGTGAGTGCGTATTTGCTAATTGCAGTCTCGGCTTTAATGAGATTCCACTCCCCCAAGCTCGTTTGCAGGTTAGATGGGGACCCACATTTTCTGTCTTGGCGACACATCCTGTGAATAATCGCCTCTCCAGAGCCTGAAAGGAAAGCGAGCGCCCCGTTTCTACTGAATGCGAGTCTCAGTTCATCCAAGGCTGGCGGGCTTTTGATGACCACAATGCAAGTTACGCCCAAAGAGTGTCTCTTTGGTCAGATCGACAACGCTTGGCTTCACGTTTGCAAGTTAAACCGGCAGAAACCCGGCTGAAACTCCCACACCAGACGCCGGGGACATTCCCCTTCACCCTGCTCAGAGCAGAACTGAGGGAATGGGTCTGGGCAGGGGGAGGAAAATAAGGAGGGGTGGTGGAGAGGAAGGGGTGGAGGAGAAAGGAGTCCCGATCGGCAGCCATCTAGAAGGGGGGGGCATTTTCTCTGGCATTTCTTTCTTACTTCTTTTTTCATTTTGCTTTGTTGGCAGCTTTACCCAAACAAAAAAAATAAAACGAGAGCATATTCTCCTTGTCTTCACCTAGGTAGCTGCTTTCCTCCAGTCCCTGAAAATGTGACTCCTTCATAAAATCAAAATTTATGATTATTCAAATGTTGGGGACTGTGAAAAGAGAGGAAGAAAGAGAGAAAATTAATATTGCAGCTGTTCTTCTGATTAATGAGAGATAATTGCTCATGAAAAGTCACCCCTGTGGCATTTTGTTGTCTCCTGGATCTTTGTTCTTTTCCACTATTATTGAGGACTTTCTTGAAGACTAAGCGGTTCTTTTCAATTTTTGGGTATTCAGAAAGGGTTGCCTGGTTACAGAGAATGGGGAAATCTCGGGCTATATCGGGTAAGATGTGCCACAGACAGCAATATCACAATGCCACTCGGAGAAAAGGATGGATACAAGTTAACGATGCGCTTTCAATAAAACATTCATAGACTTGTTCACGCTTTGATAATGACCTCATTAAAGGGAGCTGGGGGCAAGTAAGTCCTGTCTCCTGTTTGTGTTCGGCTAACAAAACCCAGCTTTGAGATCATTCATCGCTTTGGAAACTAATATGAAATCAATGTAAGAGGAGCAAATAAATCCGAGGCGGCCCCGCCAACTCCTGGGCTGTCCTGCCCTGCTTGCGGCCTCCGTTTGGAAGAGGCGAACCATGCAGGCAAATGCTGACAGTGAGAGAAAAAAGGACTGGGGATGGACAGAGGGGAGTTCTTGGGGGGACACAGAGGGAGGAGCAAAGTGGAAGTTACAGCCCTGATAAAAAACGGCTGAGCACAAGAGGTCAGAACTTTGAGGCCTGTTGAATAAGCAAGGCTAAGTCTCCACCCTTTACTTTCCCTGACTTTGCCCATGAAAAGCAATAGGAAGAAAGAGAAGTGAGAGGGGAATGTGGGATTCAAGTTAGGTTCCATTCCAGAGGAAGGAAAAAGTACTGGAAGATCTTTTGAAACCTGGAACCAAAAACTCAAATGTCAAGATTGAGCTAAAAGGAAACCCCTCAGCCAGGTTCCAACTGGAAAGTCCAGAGACAAGAAGGGAGCTGCTGGTGAACTCTCTAGAACTGCTGATTGTTTTCTAAGTTGAGGGTAGGGTGGGGTGCCTTGGACAGGAGGAGGTGGGAAGGAATTTTGCTACCTTCCCGATTATGACAGGACTTTGCAATCAAGGAAGACAAAGCCATCCTCTATCTTCTGGAGCAAAAGGGAGAGAATCAAAGGACTTCCCCCTCCTCTTAAAAGAACTCATTTTCTCCTTGAATTATGAAAGTAATGGCTTAGGTAACAGCCTGTACTCTGTACCCAACTGCTTAATACCGAATAAATCCTTCCACGTGGCTCCCCAAGTCGTGGCAATTAGAGCTCATTATAGGCTCATAAGAGCTCTCATTTTGGGGATTACTTAATGGACAATGAAATTTTATCGGACAGAATCACTGAGAAATAAAATTGTGCAGTGGTGCAAGCACCGTGGGCACACGCCGATGGGCTATCTGACTGAGCATGGGGTCCCCTTCTGCTTTGAGCAGGTTGGGGAGCTGTTCCCTGAAAACAGTCACCTGACCAGGACTGTCAATGCTGTCCAGGGTCATGCAGGACAGGCATACTTTAGACTGGCTTCTGAAGATGTGGGCTGGATTGAAGGAAGGAAGGCAGGAAGGAAAACGGAGATACTGGGAAATCCAAAGGTAACTAGAAAAAAGAGAGGATAGAGACCACCCAGAAATACAATGCCAACGCATTTGCTCTTTGTCATTCAAGAAATTAACCAAGTACTGTAATGGACAAGTTTCTCAGACATGGTCCTGTTTTTAGCCTTAGCTTGTCCTGAAGTTCCTACCCCCTTGAGCCCTAAGTAATCCTTTGGATTCCTCACCTTTCTCAAAATCCTTTTTTACTAGAAACTGAATGTTTCCATAGCCAGACATAAGTTGAAGGAGATGCTCAAGTCTTCTGCATATTTAAGATTCACTAAAATAAAATGGCCTGCACACAAACACAATTTCTAGCACATTAGTAAAGTAGTTCTTCCTGTGAGCACACTCAGAATTCCTGGGAATATTGTGATACAAATGTCTGCCTCAAAAAGACCATGGATAACCTTCTACCACACCCAGAGGATGAAAAAAGAGAGCAAAAGCTATTACTTTTAAAGAATCAAAGGGGCAGATTGTTTGGGGTGAAGTCACCTACTTGAACAATTCAGGCCATTAAAAAAAAATACCCTTCCCTAAAGCCTCTCTCAATTGTTGAATCCAAATCTTTTTCCTGGGGTTGGAATGATTGTGGAGACTGCCTGGATTCTCCCATCAAAAGCGAGGGCGGGTTGGGTGAGGCTGGGTGTCGGCAAAGGCTGCACTGGCCAACCTTGTGGTACAAAAGTAGTTACAGCTGAGCTGCCCCATGTTAAGCCCTGAGACTCCTTAATTGTTGTCACAAGATGTTGGATTAGCACATTTCTGGAATAGCTGTCTGTTTACACTCTGGAGACCCACCGTCCACTAACCGCTTTCTAATTGAATTCTAATCACATTCAAATAGCTCAATAACCAGCCTCAGCTGCAATTCATAAAACTTTAATTGCCATCCATAAATCCTGGGCTCCCCAGAGCGGGGCGTCCCTACAACCCAATTACACTTCTCCAGCAGGCAAGAGAGACAGTCATAGAGATGGGAAAGGGAAGAAAGACAGGACAGAGATGGTGCGTTCCTGTATTGGGGCACTTTGTTCTCTTAGGTGGAGAGAGTAGTGTCTTTAAGTTTCTTGGCACCTCTGTGAACTCGGGCTTGAAGTCAGCCATTCTGGGAAAAGGACCCAACTTGTAGCTGTTGCTCAGCCTCCCCTCTGCCTGCTGTTCTATAGAGAGAAGAAACAGCTGTCACAACTGCTGCCTTGCCTTACCCAAAGATCAAGCATTCCAGCCTTGGCAGTGCTCTCTCTCAGGTGGCTGGGAGGAAGGAGAATTCCATGAACCTGCACCACCAAGAGAGATTTTCTTTACCAAGCCACTCCTCATGATTAGAGACAGGATTCCTCAGGTGGTACAGGCCCCTTCATCCTTTTTAGGATTTGGGTATGCAGAAGGACAGTGCTTCCTGTTAAGCCTCTACAGTTGTCCAAAATCAATAAAAAATGAGAGGAACAAAAAAATCACTACATTCAGGGCAAAGGCCTCCTCAACTCCTGCCCAGTCTCCAGGAGGGCTGGTGTTTGGTCCTCCTTCCAAAATCTTTGGAATGGAGTTTGTAGGGTTGGCCTGGAAATGCAGCAGTGTAACTACTTGGAGAAAGAAAAGGGTGACTCTTCAATCTCTCTTTCTCTTTTATTCCCCCCAGCCCTCTCTGCAGAAGGGATAGCTGCTTAGTAGAAAAGGGCACAAGGAAGTGTCCTTGGTATAAACGGCCCAGAAGGACCCCAAATACAAAGGCTTTTAGATCTTCTGGAACATCAGAATAAAATGCTTGGAGGCTTCTTAGCTGGGAAGCTTCACTGCTACCACCTGATCCATTGTGAACTAACTACCTGAATGACCTTGACCAAGTCCAAAAGCTTGGGAACCACGGTAGGTGTGAACATGGCCACCGCTGCGCTCAGGTCCAGACCATTGCCATTTCGCCGCCCATTCACCCTGATGCAAAAAGCACAGGCCTCACTCTTCACTTCGGGGTAGCTACGGCTGGCACAGAGGAGCCGGGAGCATTGGGCATCCCGATTAGTAACGGCCTCGAAGTCTCCACCTGGTGCGCTCTGCAGCAGGGCACTGGGAAGAGTTGGGCTGGGGTCCAGGCTAAGGAGGGGGGTAGGATAGAAGATGCAGCGCAATGATTTCTCGGAAAAGCGTGGAGAAAGAGGGAGAGGAGGCCGGCCTCCCCGGGAAATTAACAAAACCTACACTTTGCAAAGTCTCCCCCTTCCTCTCCCCCGTGTTCTTTCCTGCCGCGCGCCTGCCCCTCCTCGCCGCTTCTGTTGTGACTCGGGCAGCCTATCCCGAGGGTGGGGAGCTGCTGAGGAGCCTGAGCCGAGCGGTACTCCGCAGCATCACGTGCCAGGGTGGGGGCTATAAAATCCTGGAGCCGGGGCGCCGGGCGGGGGACGTGAGGACCAGCCCTCTCCGGGGACCCCTTTGTTTGCCGCCCAGACGCCGACACCTTCGCGTCCCCAAGGGCTTGACCGCCTGCGTCCGCGCTGCTCTTGGGCAGAGCTCAGAACACAGGAGCGGAGGGGGCGCCGCGGCCAGCCGGGCCCTCCAGCCATCCGTCCCTCCCGACATGTCGCGTTCCTTCTATGTCGATTCGCTCATCATCAAGGACTCCTCACGGCCTGCACCCTCGCTGCCCGAACCGCACCCCGGGCCGGATTTCTTCATCCCGCTGGGCATGCCGTCCCCGTTGGTGATGTCTGTGTCGGGGCCCGGCTGCCCGTCCCGCAAAAGCGGTGCTTTCTGCGTGTGCCCGCTCTGCGTCACTTCGCACCTGCACTCCTCTCGCGCGCCCGCAGGCGCTGGTGGCGGGGGCGCAGGGGCTGGGGGTGCAGGGGTCGGGGGCGGCGGCGGGGCGGCAGGGGGCACCGGGGCCCTGCCTCTGCTCAAAAGCCAGTTCCCTTCGGGTCCTGGGGATGCGCAGTTTTGCCCGCGGGTGAGCCACGCGCATCATCACCACCACCCGCCACAGCACCACCATCACCACCATCAGCCCCAGCAGCCAGGCTCCGCTGCTGCAGCGGCCGCAGCAGCCGCGGCCGCAGCTGCCGCAGCTGCTTTGGGACACCCGCAGCATCACGCACCTGTCTGTGCTGCCACCACCTACAACGTGGCGGATCCACGGAGATTCCACTGCCTCACCATGGGTAGGGCGGGGTCTCTGGGTACCTGAGCGCCGCGCTTTTTGCGCTCTCAGGAGCAAACTTTCCTCCGCCAGTGGAGGAAGAGAGTCCGGGGGAGGGGAGGGAGGAGGGGCTTTCAGTGTAACTGTGGGATCACCCCCAGAAGTTCCACAAAGGTGGAAGTTAGCTTGCCAATCTTTCCACGCAGCCCAGTGCGCTTCACTCTGCAGGTGCACTCGTATAGCGTAATATCGGGGCCTTTGGGACCTCGAACACGACTGCGGAGAAACCAGAGGTTAATTGGTTGTAGTTTGGGGTGGGTGTGTTTGAACCGGAGTAGGGAATCCCACGTCCCGGCTAGCCAAAGCGTTTCAATGATTTTGGTTAAGCCTGTGCCCCTCTCCACCAGGCTTCAAAGGACACAATCAAACAAGTACAAGCTCCCACCCCCTTTAATCCTTTAAATTTGTGTCCTATGCATCAAAGGTCTTGACTTGCTTTGGGTGTATCTTCCTCCGATATAAATAACGGAGTGCCATGAAATGGGAAAGAATGAAGGATCAAAACAGGTGTCTAGGGTGGGTCCTTGAGAAGCGCCCTTTCCAAGGGATGGCACTTGGGTGGGAGCATCTCTCCGGAGCCTTACCTCTTTGCCCTCTCTTGGCTGGTCCGCAGGAGGCTCCGACACCAGCCAGGTACCCAACGGCAAGAGGATGAGAACGGCGTTCACCAGCACTCAGCTCCTGGAGCTGGAGCGGGAATTCTCTTCCAACATGTACCTGTCTCGACTCCGGAGGATCGAAATAGCTACGTACCTGAATCTGTCGGAGAAGCAGGTGAAAATCTGGTTTCAGAACCGCCGGGTGAAGCACAAGAAGGAGGGAAAGGGTGCCCAGAGGAACAGTCACGCGGGTTGCAAGTGCGTCGGTAGCCAAGCTCACTATGCGCGTTCAGAGGACGAGGACTCCTTGTCCCCAGCCTCTGCTAACGAAGACAAGGAGATTTCTCCTTTATGAGGGGGCCGTCCCCTCACACCCAGCTGCTCCCTGTACCCCCTCAACGCCAACACCGAGGGCACCCAAGGGCCAAAATTCTCGCCCATCGCCCTCGTCCCATCTGGAGAAGGAACTAGTGAAGAAGTCCTGGGAGTTCAAAGCTGGCCCTGACCCTTCGCATCTCCTTCTTGACCTGTGATCTTGGGGCTCCGCTTGGGAGTTATAGATGGTTTATTAAAACAATGTAAATAATCTAGAATTCAACTCACTCTTATTATATACCAGAAGGAAAACAGGGTTGGTTTACTATTGTAAAGAGTTTTTTGAAAGTGCATGTCATTTCTCTGTCCCTGTTTTTCAGAACCTGATAAGAACACAGGTTTCTTCATTATTTTTGTTATTTTAAAATGAAATCATTGAGGTTACAAATAACTTAGAAATTAAACCTGTAGGTCTTGCTTTCTGAAAATTTGCCTGGGGAGAGTTTCAAATCCAAGTTGTTGGAAGTCCCTTCATATGTGAATAGTTTTATATAAAATGTATATTTATATTTATTTAAATAAATGAAACAAAATCAGGATTTTAAATTTGTGATGTGTGCTCTCCCCATCATCTCCTACCCACCCCTCTACTCAAGTCTACAGAAAGGCATGGACAGGAAAAGAAAAAAAGAAAAAGAAAATCTATTTGAGGACTTAGAGAAAAATGTTAACTAAAGCATGATAATGTAGGTTCCTTGGCTTAAGGGAGTTTGTGGCTTTGGAGTTTCTGTGTAACAGAACTTTCTGCCCTAAGAAGACACCTTTAGTTCTTACACCACCTCCCAGTTGGTACCCCTAACTTCAAAGTAAGTGATATCTTCACAGTTGCCAGAACAAATCACTTCATTTAGAGTGACATTAACAATTAATGACAGATAAACCTTTTACTTTGCAAGAGCAGATAAGATATTCCCTACCTAGTGTGTATTTTATGCCACCCTTTCCCCTCCCTGTCTACTTCATCTCTTTTAGAACTAAAACCTGAATTATGTGAAGGAATTTTGCATAGTTGAGATAGTTTTTGAAAGAGCAAGAATTTATCAAACAAGCCTGAAGCGAACGCAGAAACTTTCAAATGCTACAAGTGATTAGGAAACTTAAGATTCCTGGTCGTTTGTCTAACTTAGAAATGAGCTGCTTCCTCTCAATGTTGAGAAAATAAAAAGTTAGGGACAGGGAAGTATTCTGTCTAAAGATTCACTATCTCACATTTCCAAAATAGTCTGGAAACAAAGAGAAGAAACAAACAAACAAACAACAACAACAACAAAAAAACAGAGCCCAGAAATGCCTTTGGACCCTTGAGGTGTTGGGGGGGGCAGTGGAGGGCGTTGGTGTTGTCCCTGGTCTTCCTAACTCAGTTAGGTTCTCTTCTAGCCACTCCCATGGCTGGAAAAGTTCATTCCTACCAGTCGGATCCCTGGGTACTCAGTTCTTCCTTCAGCAGAGCAGCCTGGTGCTCTCCTCAGTGCAGCCTGGCTCTGTATCTGAGGAAGTGAAGAAGATGGAAGATGGAGGCTAGATGGTCTCAGGACCACTAATACCCATTAGCGTGATTTCTGGTGATTTTCTATAAAGATGTCACCCAATAGGTTCAAGCCACAGGAATGATTTACACACACACATACATACACACACACACACACACACACACACACACAACTTCCTTAGGTCTGATTTACTTTAGGCAGGTCCTATTGAAACCTCACCAGGAGCTACTGGGACTCGAAAACTGGGGACTTAAGGAAGAGAAAGGAGGGAGAATGTGACCACTCACTGTTTCCTTGAGTGTGTGCCTCTCTCTCTCTCAATCTCTCTCTCTCTCTCTCTCTCTCTCTCTCTCTCTCTCTCACACACACACACACACACACACACACACACACACACTGTCAGTAAGCTCAGGGGAAGGAAAATCCCGTTTTCAGACTCCCATTCCGGCCGGCACTAGCCAGGCAGGCAGGAGGGGGAGGGACCGCAGTGACCCTCCTGCCGAATAAGGAGCTGCGGGCCGCTTTGTGCAGGGAGCTGGGCCTGGTCCTGCGCAATGGTCCCAGGCAGCCGGCTTCCTCTGACCCGGGCTGGGAGGCTCACTGCCTCTGGATCTCTGTCCTCCAGTCTCTTCGCACGCCGAGGGGCTGGCCCCCCGCCCTGCCCGCCGCCACGGGGAGGAGGCGCAGGCCGGTTGCCCATGCTAAAGACCGTGTCTCCGTTCTTCCCAAGAAACAGGCCTCTCGGCGAGCGAGCACAGAGGTGGGAGGAAGGGAGTTCGTAGGCGCAAAGAACAGGCATTTAAAGAGAATAATTCCTTCGCAGGAAATACGGGAAGGACAAAGAGCCCCTGCTGCCGCTCTCCGTTCCAGCCCAAAGTGAAGCTTCATCGGGGCTGGGGATACACCCCTTAGTCCCCTTGCCACGCACACTCAGGGCAGCCCCTCTGTAGTTCCGCGATCCGGTCTGGCGCTCCTTCAAGTCCATGACAATTTCGGACCTGTGCCTGTGCGACTCGCCAGGTTCCGGGACCCTAGGCCCGTGCCCAGAGCGCGGGGCCAAGCACTTGCTACACCCGGAGATGCGCCGAGCGCCTTGCTCTGTTGTCCGATGAAGGAGAGATGCGGCAACAGTTCTGGTTTGCGATCTTAGGTTGCTGGGGTGGCCCCAGCCCTGGTTCCAATTTTCGGCTAAATTCCGCAGGGAAGGGGAAACAAACAACATATCCCTCTCCAGAAGCAAAAAGATTCAGGCAAAAACACCCAACTCGATGGTGGATATTCTCTGAATAAAGAAGTTCTCCAAGGTTCTCAGAGAGGTCCTTCTTCCAGAGCATCCGATGCGGAGTATACCTTCTTGTCACTTTGGAATGGAGCACGGGATCTTCCACTCAACCAGGAAAGATTTTTACATCCCTCCACCTTCCAAAAAAAAAAAAAAATCTCAGTTGATGTTTTCGAAGTTTTCAAACAGGAACAAGTCTTTAGGAATGCGGAATCTGTATGTTAGGCTAAGAACACGAGTCAGCATTCACACACAATCTGTTACACACACTCCAGGGAAAACGCTCCAAGTGATGTTTCCCTATGTCTATTAGAGAATAGCGCTTAGCTGTATGGGACCACCCTGAACAGTGTCTACCCAGGAAGCCCTGGATTCTAGCTTTCTAGATGCTCCCACTTGAAAAACAGAAGTAACACACTTCACCCAAAATGTGACCTCTTAGAGATTTATAAACATAATGGGAGGAGAGAAAAAATGAAAATGAGAATTAAAAACCAGGCAATTGTTTCACTAAGAGAAAAGGGATGGGCTGCAGGAACCATTAATGTGGTTGAGTCCACTTCTGAAAACAAGTCCTTTGGCAGTTTTAAAAAGGAAAAGAGCTGGGGGTGGGTGGAGGGCAGGAAGGATGACCTCTCACCCCCGTGCCCTGGCCTAGCCCAGACATTCAGAGCAAAGAGGAGGGGCAGAGACCTTTCCCCTCACCCTCCCACTCAGTGATCAACAAACGCCCAAGGCCAAGGACCTGACATGGATAGTGGCCCCAAGCAAAGCTGTTCAATTGTAAACCAGGCCAAAGGCAGAAAGAACCCAACAGCCCATTCTCGGGATGTTAATGGGCTGAGGTGATAGAGACCCTGGATGCTAGTAGATCCCATCCCTCTGGGATCTTATTCTGAACTGGTTTGAAGTAGTCATCATAGCTCAGTTCTCTCCCACCTCCCCCAAACTGCCAAGGCTTTAGGAGAAAAAAACACTTGGTGATGTGAAATCTTCAATTTTTGTTCTCCTTTCTTCTCCCCCACTAGTTCAGGTCTGCTAGTTGTGGTCAGGATTGTGCAGTTTGCTTGGATCACTCTAATTATGGTCAGACAATTGCCAGAAAGGTGGTTGATTTAACCAAAAGTGGTCACAAGGGGCAACAATGTCTGGTGCATGCATTTGTGTAGTGCATGTGTGCATCATGCATGGGTGATGTGTGTGTGTGTGTGAGAGAGAGAGAGAGAGAGAGAGAGAGCAAGAGAGAACACATTGGTGGTGGTCATGTAGGACAGTAATTTTCACCATCCCCCCTCTCCCATATTTTGCTCCCTACTTGTACCTTTCTTGAAGGTTCCACTCACTTGGCAAGATACTCCCAAAAGGATTTCTTTAAGGGAGGTGGAAAGGTACTGAGAATGGGTTGGGACAAGGTAAAGTCAGCTGAAGGCAGAGAGAGAAAGGGAGGAGAGCTCTGGGGGCCGGAGCTCAAGCCCAGACTTCAGGATGTTTGAGGAGAGAATGACACTTTCAACAGAACCTATTTGCTGGAGGAAATTGGGTTTAAAGGAGCAATCACTTCTTTAAAAGGAGCTCCTCCCATCTTCTCCAAACACAGCCAAAGCGGTCCTAAACGATGAATGCAGCTCAGCGCATCAAAGCAATTGTTCCTATTTTCATTATTCACAGGGAATCTTTGAATGTACCTGTTAAGGTGACAGACCTTTTAAAAGGGAACTTTTTTTTCCCATGCAATTAATTGGTGCATTTACTAGGCTTCTATTAACATAATTTAATATAAATCTATTTTATAAATCTTTAGGCTCACATTACTGAAAATTGAGCTCTTAAAAAAATGCCCATAGCTCTTCCCTAAATTAGATGAAATAGAATCCAAAAACTTGATATTCTGAACCAGCTGGAAATATGAAAGGTAGAAGAATCTTTTGTATTGTCTTTTGTTAATAGTGGAGGTGGGAAGAAAAGAGGCAGCTTGCCTTACAGAAGATGAGAAATTCCAGAGGACCAAGGGTTCCTACACCCTAGGGCCTGGCACTTGGAGTGAGTTACACAGGCTTTAAAGTTCCCTAAAACGATCTCTTAGGAACAGAGTTGAATCAGAACGCAGAGAAACCAAAACCCTGAAACTAAAAAGCAACAATCCAAATTCCAAAGAAATTTGCATGTAGGTTTCTTCTGTCTCAGGAAAAAAAAAAAAATTTGGAAGCTGTGAGAGAGACCTCACAGTCCCTAATCTAATGCTACTTGATGTGGAAAAGGATACTTTCTTCTGTTCCTGTAGCCAGCCTCCTTATGTTCAAGTGCATCCTCCCAAATCCTGGGCATCCCATTATCTCTGAAAATAGGGTTTTAGGCACCCTTAATACACCGATGTCAATGCACACCCTTTGTCACTGGGCATTGCTTTTCTTCCAGCTGAGTTCTGTTTTCCTGAACCATGAGGTACCTTTGTTGAGCCTTCCAAACCCCGAACCCAGGAAGGCCCCAGGGGCTCCTGAGTGAATCCTGACAGATCGGAAGTGTGTGCTGTGTGCTTAGGAAAGTAACTAGTTTCAGATTAATGAAGCAGTGACAATTTCAATCTGCTTAAAGGCGGAGGTTGGCACTGCCCAGGCCTGAGCGTGGGGAGCTCGCCAGGCTGGGCTTTATATTGTCCCCTTTTCTGAAGAGCAGACAAAGATGGATAGAGAGACATTGAAAAGCAGGGGGAGTATTTAAAACAGCCCCATAAAGCAAGCTGTCACTTTAAGACAAGAACCATAGTGCTTTGATGACTTTGTATTAGCTGCACCATTTCAAGTAAGGGACTCAAGTTTCTAGTGAGAGAGAGGAAAAAGGAAGGGAGGGAGAGAGCAAGAGAGGGAGAGAGAGAAAAGAGGGAGAGAGGGAACACAGAAGGAAGAGAAAACAGAGAATGAAGCAATATTTGCCCGTGAGCACTGTAGCGAGACTAATTCTTAGGAAACTACTTGATTTCTGAAGTTGGGGCGGGGGGAACAACCCACAGCAGGTGCAGAGAAGAAAGGCAGGTGGGAGTTGCTGCCGGTGGGAACGAGCTCCCTGCCTGTGGGCCGCAGCCGGCTCCTAGGAGCTGAAGCCAGTTTGGCCTCAGTTTTCTGGGAAGCGCTGGAGCAGGGCGCACAGCTCCGCCCGCTCCAGACTGCTGCGGATTATAATGGAAATTTTTTGAGGGCATGAAAGAAAAAGAATAGGAAGGAGGGGGAGGGCATGCTCTAGGAGACCACCTTCACAAAGCCTGATTTAAATTGTTTGGGGTCAAGCAGCAGCAAGCCACCTCCCCCTTTTCCTCCTTAATTAATTAATGACTACGATTAATTATTAAGGTCTTGCATGTCGGAGCTTGAAAACGCCTTCGCCAAGGGCCTAGGGCGGAAGAGTTGCTTAACTCAGACACGTGGTTTTAACTTGGGAGAAGGGAGTTAAGACTTGGCGGCGTGCGGATTTCTCCCAGCCAGTCTTCCCTGGCTTTGGCCCAAGTCTCCTAAGCCCAGGTTCCAACTCTCCAGAGAGGGGTGAGGGTGCTAACGCTGCGGTCCCACGCGAGCGCTGGCATCTCGGAATCAGCGCGCCCTCGGTGGCTGGAAGTGGGTGGGCAGCAATGTATTTCCCCCGCTGCATGGAGAGTTATTGACACCTTAGATTTTTTTGTACCTGTCAAGAAAACTGGAACGAGGATCCGAGACCCCGAGGGCTTTGAAAGCTGACGAAAAGGCTCCGCGGTCGGCGGTGCCGGAGGGAGAAGCGTTTAGTCACTGTTTCATTAGGCACTATTTGAACCTTGCAACATGTGGTAATTTCTGGGGCAAGCTGAAAAGGGGGGATTATGTAGGAGGGACACAAGGAAATTAGCGAACGGTTAATTTAACTCGTTTTCTGCTAGACTTTTCGATACATTCCTAATTGACTGAGGGGCAGGTGAAGCTCCCGCCCCATGCAGGCTCATTCACGGTGGGAATAAATGGCTCTTTTTAACTCACACTGCTCACAATATATCATCAGGGAAAAGACATGCAATGAATATGTTGATTTTTTTATTAATGGAATTACACCCTGCCATGCAGGTGTGAGGGTAAAAACCTATACTGCAATGAAATAAGATTAACAATGAAATTAGAATTTTATTAGCTTTATATGTCACACAGACCTGGATTTGAACTGTCAAAACAAGCAACAAGGAAAGATATTCTGAAGGCAGTTCTGCCAATCAACCAGGAGAAACGAACAGCGTGGTGTCCAAATCATAATTAGCTTCCAGTTCCTTCAGCACCTCCCTTGTGCGGTAGTGGGCAAGTGGGTGGAGGGCCCCGCTTGGGCAACCGCCTGGTCTCCCGATCCGCAGGTAGTAGGTGGGAAACACCAGCCGAACTCGCGAGGCTTGGCCTAGAACTAGCCCGGGCTGGAGGGGCCTGGAAGACCTGAGGCCGCTGCGAGGTCAGCTCTGGGTAGGCCTCAGGCTTCCCATCCTCCAAATCAGCTGCCCGGGCTAGCTGTCACGCCAAGGAATGGAGAAAAAAGTCCGATTGCGAATGCGGGGCTCTAGCAGGGGTAGGGGCCCTTTGGAAACCACACTTTTTTTTTTTTTTTTTTTTTTAAACCCGGGGGCCCTGGAGCTTCGGCGCAGCTACCTGGGTCTGGCAGACGAAGAGGTGCCCTATGCAAATGGTTCACTATTAGGCGAGAAAGAAACACTTCAAATGGCCCTTTGTAACCTTCTATAGAAAATCGAGGTACTCTGCATGACAAAGCACAATTAAGCTTTCTATTCAGGAGTTCTGCAGCTGGTAGTCCCATTGGGAAAGTGGGAGGAAACGCGAATATATTAATAGTGTGGCAAAAGTTTTTTGTGTGCGTGTCCTTTTCTGGGTCGGGGATGGGAGGGGCGGTGGGTAGACCCGGAGGGGAAGGAGGCTCCGCCTTGGATCCTTGCCACCTGAACCACTCCGTTTCCACCCACGTGGAGAGCCCGGCTTGTCTGGTAGCCAGAGGGTCCTGAATTGCCTCGGTGACCCTGGCGCGGAGCAGGGCCAGGCGGACCCCACTGGGATCAGCCTCTGGGCGGGGCGGGACGCGTGCCCCGGCCTCGCCTCGTAGCCCTCAGAGAGTTGGGCTGAGACCCTGCTGTCCTTGATCACTGGTGTAGGAAGGGGTCTCCCCAGCCCGGTGCTTCGCCCAGCACCAGCATTAAGGATGGTTGGTGGCGCGCATCGGAGGGCAAGAGGGTGGTGCCGCGGTGGGAAGGGCAGAACCAGACTCCGTTCAACTCCAATTTTCTCCGCGTCTCCCCCACCCCATAGTTGAGTTTCACTTCCTAACCGTTCATTTTTACAGTTCTCCAACTTTTTCTTTGCTTCTAAATAAATAAGGTCCCCTAACCCGCTGTGCTGGTTCTGTCCCTTTGCCTATCTCTGCCCTCTTCTGCGTTGCTCTGTCTTTGGACTCCGCCTTTGTGGATGTATTCTTTCCTTTATAACATGCAATATCTGCGAGGCCTGGCCTCTACCTTGTGTATGGGTTTGGTGAATGAGTAGCTTTGCAAATGACCTACCAACCTGAGGAGAGAGAAATGGAGGTCCATTGATTGAGAATGCTATCTTGTCCCAGTACTGGCCATTGCTGCTTCTCCCTAGTAATTCCCTTCCTCTCTGAGATCCTCTTTCCTGACACTCCCACTTTAACCAGGCTCGCCCTGCGCCTGCAAACATGAGTGGAAATGCTTTCCCGCTTCTATGAACCCCTGGGTACATCAAAATTCTTGTTGGTTCCCTTAGTACTACACACATCTTTGCAAATAGTGGCCTTTTTGAAAAGTTTCTTCAAAGTTCTCAGTTCAAACAGGGGCTGTGATGTAGCTCATTGGTAGAGCTGAAGTTACTGGGTTTAATATCCAATGCTGGGGGTGGAGAGTGGGGAATACCAGGTCAGTGGTTGCCTGGCTGCTGATGTTATGGCTGAATCATTCCCTTCTGTAACAGACAGGTCAACTATCACACTTTTGCTGAGACAACTTCTGTGAGAAGAGCTCTGTTCTGTAGTCCATTCCATTTTCAGACAGCTTTGACCATTAGGAACACCCTTCCTTATGTTTAATCCAAATCTTTGTTCTCTGTCCATTGGTTCTAACTAGTTCTTCCCTATGGGACTTCAAAGTGTCTGTCTTCTCCCCTATTCCCAGCCCTGAGATCCTTGATGACAGCAACTGCATCTTCCATTTCTATATCCTCAGCAATCATCACAATGCCTAGTACATAGTAGATGCTCAATAAATGTTATCTGGACCAATCCATCAGTCTGCCTCCAAGTCTCCACCAGTTGTCACAATCATAGAGAAGTTAGAAATGTCTATGATGAAACATAACTGGCAGATAGGATATATCTATAGGGTTCTCTCTCTGGGTGTATATGGTAAATAGATATATAGGATAAATATCAAAATAGCACACATATGAAACAATCATAGATAGGATATAGAGAAGATTCTGGAGTCAGTGTGTATGCTAGGCCATTCATTAGTAATATAACTTTGGGCAGTTCACTTAACTTTAACTTCCATTTTCCTCATTTGTAAAATGGGAACAATTGAAAGTTGAGAATTAAATAAGAATGTTGAAAGCTAAATTAGGAAACATGTGGAAAGACACTTTGATATTTTGATAAAGTAACCAGAAGGTCTAACTGAAAAGTGAACTGTTAAATAAAGACCTGAGGGGAACCTGGGGAACTGACCATGGGACTTGCTGGGACAAAGGAATTCCAGACATAGGTAGCAACAATCACACAGGCCTAGGTGGGAACATGCCTGAAATAGCTGGGGAACAATGAGGGTACCAAAGTGACCCCAGGAGAGCTGTGTTTGTGTGGGTGGGGAGGGAGAGGTCACCGTGGTAATGGGGTGGGTCCTGGAGGTGTAGCAAGGACTTTGGCTTTTGTTTTGGGATAACTGGGAATCCTCTGAAGGATTTCAGCAGGGGAATTTGAGACTAGTCAGGGTGAATTCTGCTGCACGGTGAAAGCATCTCAATAAGGCAAAGACAGGGAAGTTAAGATGCAGCTACACGCAGTAAGGTAAGAGATGACTGTGGCCTGGCCTGGATCAGGAGGTCATGATGGGAGTAGGGAGAAGTGCTGCATTCTTACATCCATTTTGGTTGAGTGACCAGAATTTGCCAAACTGCATCTGAGGCCTAGGGAAAGGAAAGGTCAAGGATGACCATAAGGCCTTTATCCCTAGGATTTGGAAGAAGAAAAGCTGCTATGGAGAATGTAGAAGGAGCACATTTTAAGATATGTTAAGTGTGAGGTGAGAATTAAACATCCAAGTGAGGACATCATGCATGCGATTGGACAGGTGAGCCTGAAATTCTCAAGTGAGATGCAGACTGAAGGAATGAATGAAGGAGTTGTAAAGATGGTGACAGTGAAGGTGACCCTGGAGCAGGTGTGCTCACTCAGAGAAGTGCTGAGTAAAAAGGGAAGAAACCCAAGGACTGGGCACTAGATGACCCTAAGGGTCATGAAACATTCTTGGAGATGAAGGAGAACTTGCAAGGAGAGAGAGTTAAGGAACTGAGTCCTGCGGTTGCCTGAGCTTGCTGCTGGGAGATAATTTCTAGAACAGGGAGTGGGGAGCTAGCCCAAAAAAGGGCCAGCAATTTCCTCAAGTTGGGGAGACAGAATTAAGAATTAGGGGACAAGTTGGGAATTCATAGAACATAGTACCTATGGCTAACTGCTCACAAAGAAAGTTCTAGAAATCTGCAGGGATCTCTTTAAGTTTAAGAATACCCTATGAAACAGGCTGAGGCCAGAGAAAGAACACGGGAAAGAAACAGGTAGAACAATCCATAGAGCTCACAAAGCCCTCTTGGAAGGTTTGCGTTCCCACTGACCAGGATGACAAAACCTTCTACAGAAGTCTTTTCATTCAAATGCAATAGTCAGAAGGAAACTGCCTCAGTTATAAGGCAAAATTAGCGGATGAAGGCTATTCAGTTCCTACCTTACCAAGTTAAAAGCAAACCTCAGAAAGATCAGACTATCCCTAAGGAACTTAACTACTTCAAAAAGCAAAGCTCAAAAACATTGAAAGGAATGAAACCCAAAAAACCAGAAATGAAAACCTTAGCATCCAAGTATAATTCACAATAAAAACTTAGCAAGTATCCAATCAAAATATATCAGGCATGAAAAGATGCAGCAAAACATTCTATGAGAAAAAGAAAAAAAAACTTCATTAGATAGAAGCAGATCCAGAAATGACACATTTGGTAGAATCAGCAGAGAAGGATATTAAAGCAGCTACTAGATTAAATTTTATTTCCACTTTTGCAGTGCAGGGGATTGAACCTTGGACCTCCCATATGAAAGGCAAGTGCTCCATCACTGAACTACAACCTCAGCCTACAACTATATTTAAAAATTTCTTCCATATATTCAAGGGGGTACAATGAACATAATACAGAAAGGTCTATAACTTATTTTCTAATACCACATCGAGATGACTAATTGCAATGAGACACTGCAAATAAAAATTAGTGACATTAAGGACATAGCCATAGAAATTCACACTTATAGCACTGTATCTCACTCTTGAACAAAGCTCATCTAACCCACTAAGGCATGTATATTAGGATCTTCTACTTTAGAACACAAGGTAACACTTAGCACTGCACATGGGGGGCATTATTTTTCATTGTGGTAAGATAAATATGATATCAAATTTACCATTTTAATTATTTTAAGGGAATAATTCAGTGGCATTAAATATTTTCATATTAGTGTATAACCATCACCTGACCCATCATCCACCTCCAGAAGTTCTTGGTCTTTCCAAACAGAAACTCCATTTCCATCAAGCAATAACTCTCTAATCCCCGCTCCCTTGTGCTCTGGCAGCCACCATTCTATTTTCTGTCTTCCTGATTTGGAGTATGCTACATACTTCATATAAGTGGAATCATACAATATTTGTCCTTTTATGATATATTACACTTAACATAATGTCCTCAAGGTCCATCCGTGTTATAGCACATCAGATTTTCCTTTCTTCTTAGGGTTAAGTAATATTCAGTTGTACACATATACCATATTTTCTTTATTCATTCATGAATGAGCATTTGGTTGCTCCAATCTTTTGGCAATTGGAATAATGCTGCTATAAGTGGGCATACAACTCTCTCTTCAAAACCTTGATTTTAGTTTTTTCGGTATGCACTCAGAAGTGAAATTGCCAGATCATCTAGTAACTATATGTCTAGTTTTTTAGATATTGTCATACTGTTTTCATGGCAGCTGGGTTGTTTTACATTTCCTCCAGCATTGCTCAAAGCTTCCAATTCCTCCACATCCTCATCTACACTTGTTATTTTATTTTTTTAGTAACAACCATCCTAACAGGTGTGAAGTGATATCATATAGGGCTTTCTCTAAAGATTGCTGATCTTTTTATGTGCTTATTGGCCATTTGTGTGTCTTCTTTGGAAATGTTTATTTGAATCCTTTGCTATTAATTATTTATGCAGTATTGGGGATGGAACCTAGAGTCTCCAGATCACTAGGCAAGTTCTCTACCACTGTGCTATATCCCCATCCCCATTTTCTTGTTTTGTTTTGTGGTAGTGGGGATTGAACCCAGGGAAACCCTACCAATGAGCTATACCCCCAGTTCCTTCCTCCCTCTCTCCCTACCTTCCTTCCTTCCTTTTTTCTTTCCTTCCTTCCTTCCTTCCCTCCCGCGTCCCCCCCCCTTCCTTCCTTCCTTTCCAGAGACTGAATCACTGAGCCACATTCCCAGCCCTTTTTAAACTATTTTATTAGAGGCAGGGTCTCACTGAGTTGCTTAGTGCCTCTGTTTTGCTAAGGCTGGCTTTGAACTCACGATCCTCCTGCCTCAGCCTCCTGAGCTGCTGGGATTACGGGCATGTAATACACCCGGCTTTTTTTTTCTTTTGAGACAGCCCTAGCAAATCAATAAAAACTCATCCCTACTATGTTTGGGAGCAGTTTGGTCCCTCTGTCAGTGCTGTCTGCCTTCATCTGAAGCCCCATTTAAAGGCTTGCCTTTACATGTTCACGTGACTCAATTTCATTTCTACCATCACCAAATCAGAAGTTCCCATCTCTGGTGTCATAAGGAATAAGGTAAGAGTCTAATTTCACTCATTTACATGTAGAGATCAAGTTCTTCCATTATTGTTTGTTGAAGAAGCCAGGCACAGTGGCACACTTCTGTAATCCCAGCAGCTGGGGAGGCTGAGGCAGGAGGATCATGAGTTCAAAGCCAGCCTCAGCAACTTAGAGGGGCCCTGAGCAACTCAGTGAGACCCTGTCTCTAAATAAAAACATAAAAAAGGGCCAGGTAGTGATGCTCCCCTGTATTCAATCCCGAGTACAAAACAAACAAACAAAATCCTGTTGCTGTTTGTTGTAGGGATTGTCCTTTCCCCACTGAATGTTCTTGTGAACCTTGTTTAAAAACAGTTGACTATATATGTATGAAAGGATTTATTTCTGGACCATCTATTTATTCCACCAGTCCAATATCTGTCTTTATGCCAGAATTGGTATAAAGCATACTATTTTTCTTATAGTAGCTTTGTAAGAAATTTTGAAATCAGTAAGTAAAAACTTTTACTTCTTTCTTCTTTTTCAAGATTTTTTGCAGATACTTGGGGTCCCTTGAGATCTTATTTGTAGAATTTTAGGATGGATTTTTCTGTTTCTGCAAAAAAATATCACTGAGATTTTGACAGGGATTGTATTGCATCTGTAGATCATTTGGGGTTTATTGACATCTTTAAAAAATGACGTCTTCCAATCATGAACATGAGATGTCCATGTACTTGTGTCTTCAATTTCTTTCAGCCATATTTTATAATTTTCAGGGTGTGTGTCTTTTGGGTGGGGGCAAGCGCATTTTAAATAGCAAAATCACCAACACAAACACAAAAATGCAAACAATGTAGCACGAAATAGATCACTGATAGGACACTTGTTTACAATAGAAGAGCTCAACAAAGAAGGCCGAGCCTCGCCTTGTTTCACCTGCTGGACCACACGCTTCACCTTTAGGGTTTGAGTCTGGAATGTCCCCCAAAGCCTCCTGTGTTGATGGCTTGGCCCCTATTGCAGCAATGTTCAGAGATGGGGCTTTTAGAAAATGATTGGATCATGAAGGCTCCAACCTCATCAGTGGATTAGTCCATTTGATGGATTCATAATTTGAATGGATTATTGGGAGTTGGTATAAACTGTAGGAGGTGGGACATAGTTCAAGAGATACTTTCAGATAAGGCTGATACACATAATATATGTATAAATATATGTGCGTATATGTATATAAAATTCTTGTTATATATTTTCCTTTTGTATCTGTGGCTCAATGTCTTATGTTTCTTCTGGAAATTCTTGGTCAATATGCCATTAAATATTACTACTTTTCATTTCTGACTATTCTCTCTTTCTGGGGTTACATTCAGATGTGTACTTTACCTTCTCATTCTGTCTTCTGTATCATATCTCATAATCTTTACTCATACTAACCATTTGGGAGTGGGAGAGCTGAGTTTTGCATTTTTATCTTCTAATTTATTAATTTTCTTTTAAATGCTATCTAATATTTATCCACATAATTCAGATTTTTACTTCAACAATGATATCTATTCTTATATTTAAGAATTCACTTTGCTTTTTTTCTGACACCTCTATTAGAATTTTCGGATAATCTCATTCACTTTTAATAATCTTTGATTTTTCCTATTTGTGTTTCATAATGTATTCCTTTGTGATTTCTAGTTCCTCAAAACATCTTATACATAATTAAATGTTTTGTGTTTGATAAATATAGTATCTGCAGTTATTGGTGTCCAAATGTGTTGTTTGTGATTTTTGCTGCCTCTCACTCAGAAGTACTTTGTTTACATACACATTTGAAGATGACATTTGCTCATCCTTAACCTCTGGAAAGCATGTTTACTGAAATGTTGGATGGGTTATTTTCTGCTAGGAGCCATTTTAGACCCTTTTCTTTAATCGGGAAGTCTCAAATTCATCATCTTCTACAACTGATCGAAAATTCTAGTTCCACATTACAGACCTGATACCAGAGCATGCTTTTAGGACCAACTGATCTTTGCCCAATCTTAGTACTTCTGTTCTGGTTTTATTTAGTTCATGGTTTTCCAATGTCAGAGGTTTGCCTTACTTCCCGGCAGCCAGGTAATAAACATTTTGTTTTGTGCAGGATCTTATTATTTAGCAGTGGGAAGTTCTTTTAGACTCTCTTGTCTCTATCTCCCTCTTTCCTGGGCTCAGGGTCATCTTTCCCCACTCTTTCCTTGGTTATTACTTCATATGCTAAATAGTCAAACTAACTTTAAAGGTATGTCAGAACAACATAGGCTGGTTAAATAGCTGACAAATAGATTTGTGAATAGAATAGAGATTATAGAAACATATCCAGGTGCTTGTTAGGACTTAATGTATGATAAAGATCATACTTCACTAATAAAGTATGCTTACATAATTAAAGTGTTAACATATTTGCCTATATATCTAAATGGGGTCTCTGAACCACTTGCTTATCACCCAGGAATATGTTAGGATGCAGATTCCTGCTCCCACCATAGACTGCCCACATCATACCTCCTACTGGGGTGCCTATGTTGAAAACAGACACTACTTGACCAATAGACAGGTGTTAAATACAATCTAGCTCCTGGAATCCATCTATGCCAGAGAATGACCTTGCCCTTCCTCAGCCAAATTTACTCTGGATTTTTTTTTAAGTCTTCAGTGCAAACAAGTATTTGGTGCCAATTAGTCTTGTTCTTATTCCAAACCGCCTATCTTATCAAATCTAATAACTTGATTGCTAGGGATCGAAGTCTATGGAGAAGATGATGCTCTTTCTGGTGGTTAATTTAGGCACCAATTAGTAATTAGTAAGTCAAATGTTTGTGCTCTTTGGCAATGGCTCTGCATATTTCTTCCTTGATAGAAGACTCCCACATTCAGCCCATGGCTGCCCCACTGCTCTGCCTTTTTAGGTGTTGAATTAATTTTAGCTGAGTGGGGACAGTGACCTTCAACATGACTCCATCCACTTTATACTCAACAGGGAAACTTTTCACACATTTTGTTCCTGAGCTCCACTTCACACAGAGTAAAAAATCCCTGGAGTTGGCAGGATGGCATATGCCTATAATCCTAGCAATTTGGGAGGCTGAGGCAGGAGGATGGCAAGTTGGAGGTCAGCCTCAGCAACTTAACAAAGCCCTAAACAATTTAGCAAAACTCTGTTGTAAAACAAAAAACAAGGCTGCGGATGTAGCTTAATGGCAGAGTGCCCCAGGTTTAATCCCAGGTACCAAAGTACTAGTGCTGCTACTATTACTGCTGCTACTAGATAAAATAATGTGACTGGATGGGCGCCTTGGCGCACGCCTGTAATCCCAGTGGCTCGGGAGGCTGAGGCAGGAGGATCAGGAGTTCAAAGCCAGCCTCAGCAAGGGCAAGGCGCTAAGCAACTCAGTGAGACCCTGTCTCTAAATAAAATACAAAATAGGGCTGGGAATGTGGATCAGTGGCCGAGTGCCCCTGAGTTTAATCCCTGGTTCCAAAATAATAATAATAATAATAATAATAATAATAATAATAATAATAATGTGACTGAATCGTTCATGATTCCTTGCTCTTTCTTTTTCCGTTAATGCCCATCTTCCAGTTATGATCTAGCTGGAGAAAGCGCCACCTACTCTTATTTCCTTCGTTTGATGAGTTCAGTAATATGATGTTGTCAATGAATTTTTAAGCATACAAGCAACAAATAGGCATATTCTCTTTATTAAAAATTGATATTACAGATATGGCTAAATCCCCTATGGCTAACCTCCCCAATCCTGCTCTTCTTCTGTTCTCTCTTGTGGTAATCATTGTTTAGCATGTATTCCATCAGGCCATTTCTGAGGCACTTAAATAGAAAAATATATGTTATGGATACACACACACAAATATATATATATGTTTATGTATACATGAATGAATATATTTTTCATACTCACCAAAGTTTCATAGATTTCAGTTCATGGTCACTTGGTCCTGCTGTGTTGGGCATGTGCAGCACAGATTATCCTGGTGGGATTGTGTGGTGCAGGGAGTCTGTTCACCTCATGGCAGCCAGGAAAAAAATAAAGAGAAAGGAAGGGACTGAATCCCAATATCCCAATATTCAAGGGCATGCCCCCAATGACCTAATTTCCTCCAACTAGGCCCCACGTCCTAAAGGTTCCACTGCCTCCCAATAGTATCATATGCTGGGGACCAAGCCTCTAACACCCAGACCTTTGAAGAACATTTCAGTTCCAAACTATAGCAAACATATTTCCTATTTTAAATAATGGCGCAACAAATATGCTTACACATTTTCTTTGTATGTGGAGGTGAAAAGGTAAACTCATTTCACCTATGTTTTCTATAGGAAATACATAACTTCATGTATGTGAAAAAAATCCAGTAGTATATGTCAAATTTTCCTTAAAGGCCTCAATACCAATTTATTTTAATTGCTCCCCACAGCTGAGAATTAAAACGTTCATCTTTCTGGGCATGGTGGCACAGGTCTGTAACCTAGCTACTCAGGAGGCTAAGGCAGGAAGATCTCAAGATCAAGGCCAGCCTCAGCAAAAGCGAGGTCCTAAGCAACTCAGTGAGGCCCTGTCTCCTAAATAAAATACAAAATAGGGCTGGGGATGTGGCTCAGTGGTTGAGTGCCCCTGAGTTCAACCCCCAGTACCCCCCATCAAAAAGCCTATCTTCCCATAGTCTTCCAATATTTGATACTGTTAAACTTGACTTTTTGCCAACATATGTAAAAAAATGTTATTCTACTTCCATGTTTTTCACTTTTTGCCATTTTTAAAGAAGTTGAATGTCTGCATGTTTCCTGTTTCTATTTCAATTTTTTCAAACTACCCATTTGATGCATTTTTAAGCAATAGTATTTATTTTATTAAGTAAATTAAGTTACAATTATGCAAAGATTTCAGCTGGAATGTGGTTGGGTGCCTTAGCCATGCCAATGAGGCCAACATTGATCATTTACGCTGTGTATTTCATTTCAAGCAAAAGACCTCTCCTAGTATGTTCTGTGATCCATATGTCTTTTTTTTTTTTTTTTAAATTTTGATTGAACACAAATGGAGTACAGCTATTGTTTCTCTGGTTGTGCACAAAGTAGAGTCACACCATCTGTGCATTCATACATGTACACAGGGCGATGATGTCTGTCACACATTCTGTTATTATTACCCCCTCACCCCGACCCCTCCCCTCCCATCCCTCTATGCTCTCTATCCTTCCTCCATTCTTGCCACCCTTCCACCCCCCATTGTGCATCATCATTCACTTATCAGAGAGACCATTCGGCCTTTGGATTTTTGGGATTGGCTAATCTCACTTAACATAACAGTCTCCAACATCATCCATTTACCTGCAAATGCCATAATTTTATTCTTCTTTATGGCTGTGTAATATTCCATTGTGTATATATACCACAGTTTCTTTATCCATTCATCTATTGAAGGGCATCTAGATTGGTTCCACAATCTAGCTATTGTGAATTGGGCAGCTATGAACATTGATGTTGCTGCATCACTGTAGTAATCTGATTTTAAGTCCTTTGGGTATAGGCCAAGGAGTGGGATAGCTGGGTCAAATGGTGGATCCATTCCAAGTTTTCTAAGGAATCTCCACACTGCTTTCCAGAGTGGCTGCACCAACTTGCAATCCCACCAGCAATGTATTAGTGTACCCTTTTCCCCACATCCTTGCCAACACCTGTTGTTGCCTGTATTTTTAATAAAAGACATTCTAATAGGGGTAAGATGAAATCTTAAGGTAGTTTTGATTTGCATTTCTCTTCCAGACCTTCAATACAGAGCAATAGTAACAAAAACAGCATGGTATTGGCACCAAAATAGGTAGATCAATGGTACAGAATAGAGGACACAGAGACAAACCCATACTTGACAAAGGAGGCAAAAACATGCAATGGAGAAAAGATAGCCTCTTCAACAAATGGTGCTGGGAAAACTGGAAATCCATATGCAGCAAAATGAAACTAAACCCATATCTCTCACCCTGTACAAAACTCAACTCAAAGTGGATCAAGGACCTAGAAATCAGACCAGAGACTCTGCACCTAATAGAAGAGAAAATAGGTCCAAATCTTCATCATGTTGGCCTAGGACCAGATTTCCTTAACATGACTCCCAAAGCACAAGAAATAAAAGCAGGAATCAATGATTGGGATAGAGTCAAACTAAAAAGCTTTTTCTCAGCAAAGGAAACAATCAGCAATGTGAAGAGAGAGCCTTCAGAGTGGGAGAAAATCTTTGCCACTCATACTTCAGATAGAGCACTAATCTCCAGATCCATATGTCTTGTAAATTCTGACTGAAATCCTCAAACGAGAGTAAGAGAGAGAAGAGAGAGAGAGGACTTATACAAATAGCTTGAGAGGAAAGGGGGAAAATTAGAAAGGGGAGAATTTGGGACTCCACGTCCAGATGCACTACTTGAGAGACACTGGTCATCTGTTGACGTGTTCTTGAGTGTACTTGTGCCAGTGATACTGTTGGTTTGGGAAATTTTTTTTTTTTTGGTACCAGGAATTGGACCCAGAGGTGCTTAACCACTGATATATACCCAGTTCTTATTTTTTATTTTGAGGCAGGATCTCCCTAAGTTGCTTAGAGCCTCACTAAGTTGCTGAGGCTGGCCTTGAACTTGTGATCCTCCTGCCTCAGCCTCTCGAGTTCCTGGCATTACAGGTGTGCACCATCTCACCCAACTGGAAGTAAAACTTTTTAAGCCTAGAGAAAACTGAGGAGCCAGTTTATGGTGAGAGTAATGGTCTAAATGTTTCTGTGCCCCACCCACCCATGCCCCAATCCACATTTTGAAATCCTAACCTCCAAGTTTATATGGAGGTGGGGCTTTGGGGAGGTGATGAGGCAATCATGGGGATGGAGCCCCCACAAATGAGATTTGTAAACTTATAAAAGAGGCCTCTTAGGAAGGGGATCTTCAACCAGACACAAAATCTGTGCCTCTGGACTTCCTGAGTTCAGAACTGTGAGAAATAAACTTCTATTCTCTATAGCTACCCAGTTCACGTTAGTTATTGTAGCAGCCTCAACAGATGAGACAATGGGATATGATGTCTCATTAGGATATGCTACAGTACAGTTAAAATGAGTTGAGCTGGGCATGGTGGCATACCTGTAACCCCAGCAGCTTGGTAAGCTGAGGCAGGAAGATTGCAAGTTCAAGGCCAGCCTCAGCAACTTAGTTATTTTTTGACCCTCAAAATAAAAAAATAAAAAAGGATTAGGAGTGTGGCTCAGTGGTAAACCACCCCTGGGTTTATTTCCCAGTATCGCCGCCACCAAAAAAAAGATGAGTTTGCAGCAGATAGGACAGGAGCCATTGATCACATGGTCCAATGCAGTGTGCAGAAAAACAAAGGGAAATTCACCCCACCTGTACCAATCAGTACCAGCCAAGGTTTGGTACAGAAAACAGCTCTTTTAATCAGAAAGAAACTTAGAATTAGATACTTATAAAGCCATTGGTTTTGAGAGAAGCAAAAGTTGGTGACTGTGACTAGATTTTTGGCTTCATGGTGTCTTCACTACTGCATCCAGGGTCCAGTGGTCAGGAAGCCAACATAACTGTTGTAGGAACAGTGATATGTGCTGCCCAGCTTCTGGGCACACGCATGCCTGCTGGAGCCCATGTGTCCTCTTGGACCTCCACGGAAAAACAATGGCTGCCACCTTGCTTCTGCTTTCAGATCTCATGTGTCTCAAGAGCAGAACCTACATCTCCAAAGGAGACTGGGAACTGTCATCTTTAGCTATTGATGCTGAGGGATGGAGCCTGTGTGAAGAGGTCTCCATCTTCTCAAGATACAATATTTAATCCTCCGGCATTGCTGGGAGGGTATGAAGAGCCCAGCCTGTGTGCAGCATCCTCATTGATCTTGAAGGAAGGAGCCATCACTTCAGAGGCAGAGCTTCCACGGGGCATCAGATGCTGATGGACAGCACTCAGTCTCTGTAGTGCTCTGCCCTTCCCCTCCAGGTCTCAGGGGCTGGCAGATGCAGGTGTGGGATGGGAGGCAACAGAAGCTCTTCTCTTAGTTCCTTCCCCTCCCAAATTACCCCCTTCTCAGCTGCTCACCTTCAGTTCATCAGCAGTTCATTTGTAGAACTTGAACTTGAAATAATGTCTGTTTTCTCACATTTTTGTATCAGTAGATAATATTTTGGTCTCAAAAATTATGCACCCTACTCCTCTGCTGGCCATTCTCATGGGATGCTGCAGTATGAAATGTTTCTATTAAAAAATGAAATGTGAGGGCTGAAGATACAACTCAGTGGTAGAGCACTGGTCTAGCATGTGTGTGGTCCTGAGTTCAATCTCTAGCACTATGAAATAATTAAATAATAAATTTTAAAAAAACATTCCAAATAAAATGTGGCTCTTTTGTATTCTAAAGTTATCTACAAAAGAAAATGGAAAAAAATCAATTTATTGCTGATTAAATCTTCCTAATAGATGACAGTTAATGAGTTCTCTGTTTATTATCATCTAAAAATAGAATGGGCAAGTGCTGCTCTTATTTTCTTTTAAGATTAGTACAGAACTCAGGCACCCTATGCCATTCATTGTCTCCTTTGTTTTAGCCAGGCTTCCTGAATACACATCCTTTAGATGTTACCTATGATTATCTCCTGGAAGTTATTCTCTGGGTGCTATGTCCATAGGTTCCACATTCCCGGATCCAACCAGCCACAGATCTAAAGTATTCATGGGGAAAAGAAAGCACATCTATACTGAAGACTTTTCCTATCATTATTCCTTAAAAAATACATTATAACAATGAGTTGCAGAGCATTTATATTGTTACCTATTATATGTAATCTAGAGATGATTTAAAGTACATGGGTTATGTGCAAACACTACCCCCTTTTATATAAAGGATTTGAGAATCTGCAGATTTTGGCATCCGTGGGTGAGGGATAGTGGTGTCCTGGAACCATTCCCCTGTGATACAGAGGTAGGAATTTTACACACACAGTCTCTCTCTCTCTCTCTCTCTCTCTCTCTCTCTCTCTCTCTCACACACACACACACACACACACACACACACAGAGTATAAAGAGCTAAATTGTTGCTCATACACATAAGAAAAGTTTCCAGCTGTGCATGGTGGTGTCTGCCTGTACTCCCAGTTGCTCTAGAGGCTGAGGCAGGAGGATCATGAGTTCAAGGCTAGTCTCAGCAATTTAGGGAGGCCCTAAGCAACTTAGTGAGACACTGTCTCTAAATAAAATATTAAAAAGGGTGGGGATATGGTTCAGTGGTTAAATGTCCCTGTCAATTCCCAATACCCAAAATAAAAAAGGTTTCCAAACTTTTGAATACATGGAGTGTGGCAAAGGACAGAGCAATTGTGCTCTTTTCTTCCTTCCTTCTTTCCTCCCTCCCTCCCTC
>JAJEJO010001335.1:149083-167280 GCA_020662805.1 Glaucomys volans | reverse complement strand
TAATCCCAGCAGCTCAGGAAGCTGAGGCAGGAGGATTGCAAGTTCAAAGCCGGCCTCAGCAAAAGTGAGGTGCTAAGCAACTCAGTGAGATCCTATCTCTAAATAAAATACAAAACAGGGCTGGGGATGTGTCTGAGTGGTCAAGTGTCTCTGAGTTCAATCCCTGGTGCCAAAAAAAAAAAAAAGAGGCAAATCCTATGCTCGTTAATGTCATTTGACCAGCTCTGTCCCAGGCCTACATGTCCCTGGCCATCTCTGCTCCCTCCATTCTGACTCCTCAACTGTTTCTCTAGGCTCCTGACTGTGGTGTTTTTCTGCTCTGGCTGTTTGCTTGGTTTGCGTCTCTGCTCTTGGCTCAGGGCTTCCTTCATAAACCACGTGAGAAACTTCCTACAGCCTGATCCCCTGTCATCTTTTGGCCATGTGTGGCTGTGGTCATAGGTTGTTTTCATCATCTTTTCTAATGTGTTTATAATACACTTGCTTTAAACAGCACGCACCCTTCTAAAGAAAAAAAATCGAGGACAGTACTTTATATTTTTTCCTTCATTCCCTTCCCATGGCCTTCAGACTCCTGCAGATCTGGCTTACATCTGGATTAATTTCTCTTTAGCCCGAAAAGCTTCCTTGAGAGTTTCTCATTGTTCAGACCTTGAAGTGACAAATTCTCTCTGTTTTTACTTTCATTTTGCCTTTATTTTTATTTTTACTTATATTGTATTTATTTATTTAGGTCCTGGGGAGTGAACCCAGGGGTGCTTAACCACTGAGGCACATCCCCAACCCTTTTTTAATATTTTACTTACAGACAGGGTCTTGCTGAGTTGCTAAGTGCCTTGCTAAATTGCTGAGGCTGACTTTGAACTAGAGATCCTCCTGCCTCAGCCTCCTGAGTTGCTGGGATTACAGCACTCAACACTGTGCCCAGCTCTTACCTTAATTTTTTTTTTTTTTTGGTACTAGGGGTTGAACCCAGGGGCACTCTACTACTGAGCCACATCCCCAGCCCTATTTTGTATTTTATTTAGAGACAGGGTCTCACTGAATTGCTTAGGGCCTCACTAAGTTGCTGAGGCTGGTTTTGAACTCACAATCCTCCTGTGTCAGCCTCCCGAGTCGCCATGATTACGCACCGCGCCTGGCTTTTTACCGTAATTTTTTTTTTTTGGGGGGCTACCGGGGATTGAACCTAGGGCCTTATACTTGCGAGGCAGGCGCTCTTCCAACTGAGCTACATCCCCAGCACCCTCTTACCTTAATTTTTAAAGAACATTTTCATGAGGCATAGATTTCTAGGTGGACAGCAGCCCACCGCCCACCTAAAAGTCATTACATTGTTTTCTGGCTTCCATTTTTTTCTTTATTAGAAGTAAAGCACCTTTTTTTTTAGGTTTCTAAAATGTACTGAACTCTTTTTCCCATTCTGGCTGCTTTCAAGATGTCTCTTGATGAGCTAGGTGTAGTAGTACAATCTGTAATCCCAGATACTTCGGGAGGCTGAGGCAGGAGGATCACAGGTTCTAGGCCAGCCTGGGCAACTTAGTGATGCCATGTCTCAAAACAACATAAACCATGCCAGGATCATAGCTCAGTGGTAGAGTGCTTGCCTGGGATGCATCTGTGTTCCAATTCCCAGAACCTATAAACAAAAACAACCCCCCCACACAACCCCAAATGTCTCTAGATATAGTTCTATTTTTACTTATCTACCTTAGTATGCACTGAGATTTGTACTTGTATTTGTCAATATTTTTCATTAGTTTTCGAAAGTTCTTGGTCATTAACTTTTTTTTTTCTTTTTCTTTTTTTCTTTTTCTTTTTCTTTTTTTTTACTGGGGATTGAACCCAGGGGCACTCCACCACTGAGCCACATCCCCAGCCCTATTTTGTATTTTATTTAGAGACAGGGTCTCACTGAGTTGCTTAGGGCCTCGCTAAGTTGCTGAGGCTGTCTTTGAACTCGCGATCCTCCTGCCTCAGCCTCCCAAGTGCTGGGATTACAGGCGTGCGCCACCGCGCCCGGGTGGTCATTAACTTTTTCATTGTTTCTTTTGCTTCGGTCTCTCCTGTTCCTGGATTCTAATATTATTGTATCCTAGATTGCTTAATATTGTTCCTTAGGGCTCTGACCTCTTTATTTTTCTCCATTATTTTAATTTGAATAATTTTTATTGACCTGTCCTTTTTTTTGTCGTTTGTTTTGTTTTGTTTAGGTACCAGGGATTGAACTGAGGGGTGTTCAACCAATAAGGCACATCCCCAGCCCCTTTTTTATTTTTTATTTTGAGACAGGGTCTTGCTAAGCTGCTGAGGCTGACTTTGAACTTGCAATCCTCCTGCCTCAGTCTTCAGAGATGCTGGGATCACAGTTGAGCACCACTGCACACCCGGCCATTGCCCTGTCTTGGAGTTCAGTTATTCTTTTTTTCTGCTATATTGATTGGTTACTCAACTTTATTGAATGAATTCTTCATTTTAGATACTGTTGAATTCTTTTTAAAGAATTTCCATTTCTTGACTGAAATTCTCACTTCTTTACTCATGTTTTCCCCCTTTTTACTCATTAGGCTCATCTTTGTATGTACATTCTTTAACATATTTATAATACTTATTTTAAAATCTTTGTCTGCTAATTCCAACACCTGGGTTGTTTATGCAATTACCTTCCCGCCCCCACCCATATGGGGATTGAATCCAGGACCTCACACATGCTAGGCAAGTGCTCTACATTTTTGTTATTTTTTGTTTTCTTTTGTTTTGTTTGATACTGAGGATTGAACTCAGTGATGCTTTACCCCTGAGCTACATCCCAGCCCTTTTTATTTTTTATTTTGAGACAGGCTATGAACTAAGTTGCTTAGTGTCTTGCTAGTTTGCTGAGGCTGGTCTCGAACTTGTGATTCTCCTGCCTCAGCCTCCCTGGTAGCTGGAATTACAGGCCCACACCACTGTGCCCAGGTGTGACTGCTTTCCTTGAGCATTTCCTCCTCTTGATGATGGCTCACATTTTCCCACTTTTTCACATATTTTGTCATTTCATATTTTAGAGGTTGTATGTGTGATGATAAATAATTTTTACCCTCAGAAGAGATAATTCCTTTTCCTCTATCAGGAAATCAGGTCTGACACGGAGGTGGTGGCCTCTTGGGTTTAATCAGAACTTGGGGTTGCTGTGTTAACTGATTTCAGTTCAGTTCTCCTCTGCTGTTGAATATTTGAGCATGATTAAGCCCCTCTCTCCAGTATGGCTTTGAAGTCTTAGCAACATAAAACTGTAGGTCTCTGCTTTTCAGCCCAGTCATTAGTTTTTTGTGCTATGGGAGCTGAGCAGGTAATTTAAACAGCAGGAGGCGTTCAGATGGGGACTATTGGGATCTGGAGGAGGAAGATTAAAATTGACTCTGTGCTATTTATTGATGCCATGTAGGAATTTGAGTCCTGGTTATCAGACCATGTCTTCCTTCTCCTCTGCTGGCTCCTCCTCTTTTCCTGAATGATTTCTGAAATTCACATCCAAACTTCCCAGTGTTTCATGTTGGTGAATGTTTCAAAATTCTTTGAAAACATAACTTAGGCCTAATGAAATATGCTCGCTTAATTCAGTCCATGGACTACCAGTTCTCAGTTTCCAATGTGATCCAACTTCTTCATGTTACATGAAAAGTTAAGGCCCCTATTAAGCATATGGTCTCATTCTAGTGCCTAAGTCTTTAATCCACTTGAGTTTTGTGCAGGGTGAGAGATATAGGTTTAATTTCATTTTGCTACATATGGATTTCCAGTTTTCCCAGCACCATTTGTTGAATATACTATCTTTTCTCCAATGTATGTTTTTGGCACCTTTGTCTAGTATGAGATAAGTGTATTTATGTGAATTTGTCTCTGTGTCTTCTATTAGTACCATTGGTCTACATGTCTGTTTTGGTGCCAATACCATGCCGTTTTTATTACTATTGCTCTGTAGTGTAGTTTAAGGTCTCATATTGTGATGACTCCTGCTTCACTCTTCTTGCTAAAGATTGTTTTAGCTATTGTGGGTCTTGTGTTTTTCCAAATGAATTTCATGATTGCTTTTTCCAGTTCTATGAAGAATGTCATTGGGATTTTACTAGGAATTGCATTAAATCTGTGTAACAGTTTTGGTAGTATGGCCATTTTGACAATATTAATTCTGCCTATCCAAGAGCATGGGAGATCTGTGGGACCAAATCTCCACCATGTTGTCTTAGGAACTGACTTCCTTAACCAGACTCCTAAAGCACAAGAAGTAAAATCAAGAACCAATAAACGGGATGGACTCAAATTAAAAAGTTTCTTCTCAGCAAAGGACACTATCAATAATGTGAAGAGAGAGCCTGCAGAGTGGGAGAAAATCTTTACCACATGGACCTCAGAGTGCTAATCTCCCGAATACATAAAGAGCTCAAAAAACTTAACACCAACAAAACAAAACAAATAACCCAATCAATAAATGGGCAAAGGAACTGAACAGACACTTCACATTAGAAGAAATACAATTGATCAACAAACATGAAAAAATGTTCATCATCTCTAGTAATTAGAGAAATGCAAATCAAAATTATTCACTCCAGTCAGAATGGCAATTATCAAGAACCAAATAACCATAAGTGTTGGTAAGGATGTGGGGAAAAAGCTACACTCATGCATTGCTGATGGGACTGCAAATTGGTGCAACCCCTATGGAAAGCAGTATGGAGGTTCCTCAGAAAATTTGGAATGGAACCTCCATTTGACCCAGGTATCCCACTCCTTGGTTTATACCCAAATGACTTAAAATCAGCATACTACAGTGATGCAGCCACATCAATGTTTATAGCAGCTCAATCCACAATAGCTAAACTATGGAACCATCCTAGATGCCCTTCAACAGATGAATGGATAAAGAAAATGTGATATATATACACAATGTAATATTACTCAGCCTCAAAGGAGAATGAAATTATGGCATTTGCAGGTAAATGGTTGGAACTGCATAATATCATGCTAAGTGAAATAAGTCAATCCCCCCAAACCAAAGGCAAAATGTTTTCTCTGATAAACAGATGCTGATCCATAATGGGGGCAGGGAATGAAGGGACTTTGGATTGTGCAGAGGGGAGTGAGGGGAGGGGGGAGTGTTGAGATGGGAAAGACAGTGGAATGAGATGGATATTATTACCCTATATACATGTATGATTAGACTACAGGTGTGACTCTGAACTATATTCAGCCAGAGGAAGAAGTTATGCTCCATTTGTGTACAATGTGTCTAAATGCATTTTACTGTCATATATAACTAATTAGAACAAATTTTAAAAAATAAAAAATTTAATTAAAAAAAAAAAAAGAAGGAAAGCTAAGGCTCCAAAGTACTTAACCTCAGCAAAGAGGACTTTCTGAACCTAAAAACCAAACAAACAAACAATCAAACATTCTTACAAGTTAATACAATTTTGGATTTTGTTGCAGGCTTATTGTAAGGTTGCATCAGATTTTGCTCAAGTTAGAAAATATAAAAATGATTCATCCAGTGGAAAAGGGGATGGTGGATTAATTCTAGAATTAATTAATTAATTGGTTAATTAATTGGTTAATTAATTAATTAATTCTAATTATATCTGCTGGATGTGGTGGTGCATGCCTATAATCACAGTCGCTCAGGAGGTGGCTCAGTGGTTAATCACCCCTGGGTTCAATCCCTGTACAAAAAAAAAGGAAGTTATGTCTAAGTATAGATTTTCCACTATGAAGAAGGTATAGTAATAGTTTCAGATAGTTAACGAAATAGAACCACTCAATACCAATGCTAATGTTTTTACTTTATAGTCATGTATTGTTTTGCCCTGTATTCTCAGAGAAACACAAATATTTTCTCTCCACAGCTTACTTCTGTGATCATGAGATCTACCAAGGAATATATCAAGAGTATGCATTCCAGGAAAACTTGTTGTTTAAATTGATTGTTTTTTGCAACTTTTCATATCAAAGTTTTTATTTTTAGCCAGGCACAGTGGTGCATGCCTATAATCCCAGCAGCTCAGGAGGCTGAGGCAGGAGGATTGTGAGTTCAAAGCTGACCTCAGCAACTTAGCAAGGGCCTGTCTCTAAATAAAATATAAAAAAGGGCTGGGGATGTGGCTCAGTGATAAAGTGCCCCTGAGTTCAATCCCTAGTACCAAAAAAAAAAAATCCCCAAAAAACAAAAAACAAAACAAAACAAAACCTAGAAACCTATTTATTTGAGCTGCTGGTCTGGTTGGAGTGACAAAGAAAGCATTCTGTGGTTTTGAATATGTCTCCCAAAAGTTCCCAAAAGTGTTAGAAACTTCTCAAATGCATGTGTTGATGATATTTGGAGGTAGGCCTTTGGTAAGTAATTAGAATTAGATGAGATGATGAGGGTAGGGCTACATGTAGGGTTTTGTAGTGTTGCAAGAGAGAGAAAGACAGAGAACTGATTTTTAAGCTGCAGATTCCTTGTCCTCCACTGCTTTATGACACCACAGCATAACAGAGGCTGGCACCATGCTCTTGGACTTCCAATCTCTAGAACTGTAGGAAATTTTTTTTATTTTATTTAAGTTACCCGGTCTCAGATATTCTGTCATAGCAGCAGAAAACAGACTTAAACAAAAGACAACCAATATTCCTCTCTCAGGACTGAATTAATGGTCCATTTTAATTGTCCTGCTTTTCTAAAGTTTCCCTAAATAATCCCTATGGGTACTGGGGTGCTGAATTCTCTAATTAAATCCCTTGTCTTCTCTTCCTTCATATCCTTATATATATTTACCCCTTCTACCTCCCACAGGCACAGAATCACAATTCTACAACCGACTGGAATGAATATATTTTATGGTGTATTTATTTCTCTTTCTCAGCTCTGGAAGAAAAATGGGCTAGAAGCCAGTGGCCAGTAAGAACTCATTTCCTGCCAAGAAGCTACTGTTATTTGTTCAAAACGTATTCATAGAGTGGCCACTGAAACGACTTGGAAAGTAGTTTAAAATCCTTTTTCATCCTCCACAATTTGACTTTCCAGCCTCTCACTGAACATCTCAGGAATAATCAGCAGGACTCAGATTTTTCTTACTTTAACCTATAGGCTTGAAGTTTGAGCGATCCTGGGATGTCAAGTCTTGGAAGGTGCTATGGTTTGGATGAGTTTTGTCTTGGAAGGTTCATGTGCTACAAGACTGGTCCCCAATGTAACAGTGTTGAGAGGAATTGGGGTCTTTGAGGAGGACTGATGCTTTTCTCATAGAGTCAAGTCTCACTCTCTTGGAACTGGATTGTTTTTCTGAGTGGGTTGTTATAAGTGTGCCTGGCACCTTTACCAAGTCCCTGTTTTGCACACAGTGTGGCTGCTCTCACATTGCTTCCAATGTGCGATACCACCCGCCATGTTGTGAAGCAGCATGAGGCCCTCACTAGAGGCCAATGCTGGCATCATACTCTTGTGCCTCCAGAACTTTGAGCTTAATCAACATTTTTATAAAGCACCCATTCTCGGGTATTTTGTTATAGCAACACAAAATAGACTAAGAAAGTTTGTCTAATCTCCTTTTCCTTCTCTTGTCCCCAAATTTAGATAACTCTAAGATTTTGTCCTTTGTTTACTCCTATTCTATTCCTCAGAGCTCTCACTTCTCCCATGGGATCAATGATTTCTTTTCTAAGCATGGTTAACAGATCTAGCATCTTTTGTGCATGTGTGGTAACATAAAAATAACATGAAATTTAAAATATATAGTTCAATATTACTAATACATTCACCTTATTATGCAACCATAACTACCATCATCTATCCCCAGAACTTTTTCATCTTTCCAAGCTAAAATTCTGCACTCATTAAACAATAATTCTGTTGGGCTCAGTGGCAAACACCTATAATCCCAGTGGCTCTGAAGGCTGAGGCAGGAGGATTGTAAGTTCAAGGCCAGTCTTGGCAACTTAGTGAGGCCCTAAGCAACATAGTGAGACCCTGTCCATAAATGAAAAATAAAAATGTGTCTCAGTGGTTAAGCACCCCTGGGTTCAATCCCTGATTTAACAACAACAACAACAACAACAACAACAACAACCACAACAACAAACCCTGCTAATTCTTCATTCCTCTCTCTCTACAGCCCCTAGCAAATGTCATTCTACTACTCAAGAGAACAGAATTGCAAATTCTACTCCAGCCTGGGCAACTTAATTAGACCCTGTCTCAAAATTAAAAAATAAAAAGGGCTGGGAATGTAGTTTAGTGGCAGAGTGCCCCTGGGTTTAATGCATAGTACCAAATTTTTAAAAAGCCATTCTACTTGCTGTCTCTGTGAATTTGACTTCATATATAGGGGACATGACTTTCATATATAGGGGGCATGATAAAATATCTTTTTGAATCTAGTTTATTTCACTTGGCATAATGTCTTCAAGGCTCATCCATGTAAGCTGTGCATCAGAATCTCCTTCCTTTTTAAGACTGGACAATATGCCGTTACGTGCATGTCTGTATCACATTTTACTTATGCATTCCTCCCTTCCTGGATATTTGGACTGCTCCACCTTCTGACTTTTGTGAACAATGCTGCTGTGTAGGTGGTGTGCTACTTCTGCTCTAACATCTCTTTTGGTGGCTTCTGTCCTAGCTCCATCTCTGCATTTCCAAAGTTTGCTGGATCTTTTCCTTTAGCTAAGCTCCTTGGGAATGAAATTCCCACTTCCCCAGCAACTTGGGCTTAAGAAATACAATTATCTTTTACTTTTTATTCATTTTCAATGTCAGTATCTGAACTTAGGTCCTTAATATTTCTACTCTACTTCCATTCATCCTGTTCTAGGTTGCCAACATAAGTGTCTTAAAATACCTTCAGCACTTTCTATTCCAAATTCCTCCATCCTTATTCACCATTGTCCAAAATCATTGGATACATATTTAAGGCCCCCTTCATCTATTCCAAACCAACATTTCCTTCGTGTGTGTGTGTGTGTGTGTGTGTGTGTGTGTGTGTGTGGTTCTGGGATTGAACCTAGAGCCTTGTGCTTGCTGGGCATGTGTTCTACCACTGAGCCACATCCCCAGCTCCCAAACCAACATTTCTTTTTCCTTTTGTTTCCCCAGGTACTGGTGTTTTAATGCTGGACTATATCCCCAGCCTTTTTATTTTTATTTTGAGACAGGGTCTCATTAAGTTGCTGCTGCTGGCCTCCAACTTGTGATCCTCCTGCCTCAGCAGTCCCTGGGATTACAGAGCATGCACCACCATGTCTGGCTAACATTTCTGTTTTCTTTTCAGTTGACTCATCTCAGTGACCCTCTACTCCACTCCATCTCTGGAAGTTTGCCAAATGTCATGGGGCTTCCTGTCCCAGTATTGGGGGATACCTTCTTTTCCTCATGCCTCTTATCATGGCCTGTGTAGACACTTGTGTGTACCCCAACACACACTGACCTCTCCCTTTTCCAGATTTCTTTAGTGAGCATTTCAAATCTCTTTTAGCCCTTAGCAAATGGCTGTCCTGGAGTTTTTCACCTTCTTACGTCTAAGTACCCAGACCAGATTGTGCATACCTGGAGCCAGGGCCTTACTCATTTCACAGTGAGTGTCTGCTGTTTGGCCCTGTCCTGGCCCATGTTTATAGCATGCTCTCTGCCTTTAAGATATTCACATTTGGTGGGGATGGAGGCATAAAAACAAACGACTACAATCGGATGTGATAATGGCTTTCGAAGAGCCAACAATGGGAAAGGAACGGTTAACTTTGCCCAGGTGAGCTGGAAAGGGCTGATGTCTCTTCACAGTTTCACACTGACGAGCAGCCTGGAAATCTGAGAAGTTCCTCACAGGTGACAATACATGATTTTTCACAATTGATTTCTCTGTCTCCCTGTAAAACTATTAGCCTTTTCATGTATTTGCCTGCAGCATTCACATGCATAAAAGTTTTAAAACCACTTGTTTGAAAAAATGGGCCCTATCAAGTTAGACTGATGATTCTCACAATTCAGATTTATAATGGATACATACAGTGCCCGGTTTTGAAGACAGTGTTCCAGGGTGCAGGGAAAATTCGTCAGGGGACACGGCCTGAGAGCCTGGCTGACTGATGGGAGAGGAGTGAGTTAGAGAGTGGCAGCACTCAGTGTCAGTGCTTAAGAGAAAGGACCATGACACTTGGAGAGACGAGATCGTTTTTTGGTGTGGGTGTGTGCGTTCCCGCTGCCGTAAGGAAACACCACACACGAGGTCATTTATTTATCTACTGGTGCTGGGATTGAACCCAGAGTTGCTTCACCACTGAGCTACACCCCCAGCCCTTTTATTATTTACTTTGAGATATATTTTTTTAGTTGTAGATGAACACAATACTTTTATTTATTTGTTTTCATGTGGTGCTGAGGATCAATCTGTGTCTCACACATGCAAGGCAAGTGCTCCACCACTGAGCTACAACCTTAGCCCAGTCCCTTATTTATTTATTTTTAAAATTTTTTATTTCTTCTCTCTCTCTCTCTGTCTTTCTCTCTCTCCCCCTCTCCCTCTTTTGCAGGGATACTGAGCCACATCCCCAACCCTTTTTATTTTATTTAGGAGATAGGGTCTCCTATCTCCTATAATTGCTTATAGCCTCACTAAGTTGCTGAGGCTGGCCTTGAACTTGTGCTCCTCCTGCCTGCAGCCTCCCAAGCAGCTGGGATTACAGGTGCATGTGACCGTGACCAGCTTCTTCAACCCACCTATATAAGAGCACTAATCCCAGTCATGAGGTGGAGTTCTGAGGCCTTAATCACTTCCCAGTGGCTCACCTCTTAATACTACTGTGTGGGTATCGGGTTCCCACTTGTGGATTCAAGCCATACAGGGGCGCCTCTGACAAAGTGTGGTCTTTGCTGCACTCCATTCCCCAGGAAGTCCACACCCCAAAGCCTGCTCTGTGCAGATGATTTCATGGGTCAGAGAAGGAAAAACCCTTCCTGCCTCAAAGCACCTTGGCCTACAGGTCAACTGATTAGAAAAGGGGAAAAACTGGACTTGAAATTCTGCCCCTACTGGGTGCTATCCCAGTTCCTTGATGCTGCATCTATAATAGTTCTCAGCTGTAAGTTCAATGAAATTGGAGGCCCTGCTTCCCCCTCTGACTCCCCGCATGGTGCACTGAAGGCTGAAAGGTGAAAAAGTGCCCAGAAAAACCACTCTGGAGGTAGGAACTCACGCAAGAGATTTTATTAGGCAGATGAACATGTCTGCCCTGAAGAGAGAGAGAAAAAGAGAGAAAATGAGAGCATGAGAGTGAGAGTGAGTGAGATAGATAGATAGATAGATAGATAGAGAGAGAGAGAGAGAGAGAGAGGCAGATGACCAAAGTGTCTGCTCTTAGGTCTGGGGGAGAGAGAGAAAATGTCCGGGGAGCTTCTCTTCAGTAGTGGAATTGAACAATGGTTGACAAGAATGTTCACAGGCTAACTAGTGGACCAATGGCTGACTAGAATGTTCTCAGGCTGACAGTGGACCCATGGCTGGCTAGGATATTTGCAGACTGACAAGCTGGGTTGTAAGATGGGAGGGGGAGGAATACTGGTGGCAGCTGATGCCAATGAAGTCTACCTGGCCTGCCAGGGCCTCAGGGTAAATCACACAACCCAGTGGAGGGTACAAGCAAAAGTCACAAATGGGAACAGATCAGAAACTGTAACAAGGCCTACAAAGGAAGCACGGATGGCAATGACAGAGAGAAATGAAGACAGACCCCTGAGTTTGTCCAGAGAAAAGTTTCCTAAGGGGATCACCTTAAATTGTCAGAAAGAGAAGGAGCCAGGTACCCCTGGAGTAGAGGGAGGTGTGTCCCTGGGCAGAGAGAAGAGTGCGCGTGAGGGTGCCAGGTCAGGGGGCGTGGAGGGGACAGCCTCTGTCTAACGGGGCAGTATGGAATGGGAGCTAGAGTACAGACCTGGACTACACTGCTGGGTTCAGGCCCCAGTTCCACCTCCACTGACCTGTGACCTCCTGTAAGTTCAACCATAAAAATGTGGTTGAGTGTCTGGGGCTCTGGCTCAGTGGTAGAGCACTTGTTTAGCATGTGTGAGACACTGGGTTTGATCCTCAGCACCGCATAAAAATAAATAAATACAATAAAGGAATTGTGTCCATCTACAACTAAAAAAATAAAAAGAACATAAATTTTTTTTAAAAATGTGGTTGAATATAGTTCTTATATCACAGGGTTTGAAGAGAGGTTGTATACCCAGACTTTTACATGCAATCTCCTCATTTTTAAATTTTTATCATTAATTTTAAAAGAATGTTTAAAAAACTGAGCAAATTAAGCCCAACTGTGAACTCCTTATGACTTGGGGGTCACCAGTTTGCAGCCTTTCATTGGATGCCTCAGACACTATGAGTGATGGTTTGGATTTTTTTTCCCCCAAATATTGTGGGAATTAATTGAAGCGACTTGGTCTGACTGACCTTTTATCTTTTCCTGTACTAGAGATTGAACCCAAGACCTCATACATGCAAGACCAGTTCTCTACCACTGAGCTACATCCAGCACTTATTTTTATTTTAACATAGGATCTCACTAAGTTGCTGAGGCTGGTCTCACACTTGTGATCCTCCTGCTTCAGCCTCACAGATTGGTGGGTTTAAAGATGTGTGCCACTACACCTGACTTGACCTATGTTTTAAAGATGCTGTGATTGCCAATGAATATGTGATTAGAGAAGACAATGGTGAAGCAATAGGCTTGTAAAGGCTTGAGTGCACTTTCTGGAAGGACCACAGAAAACGTTAATGATCCAGCTGTATTGTGCAGGTACTTTGTTTTCCATCTCATCCATCCAAACAAACACAAGTCCAGAGTCATTCTCAGGTCCCACTGAATTTTGGAAGTCCCAACCCACACTAGCTATCTATCTGGGCATTTGTCTACGCATTCAGCAAACACGTATTACTATTTTTCCCTGTGCCAGGCACTGTTCTGAACACTTGGCATTTACCTCTCACAGCCTGCTAGAGGTAGGTTCTATAATCAACCCCTTTTATAGATTTCTTGCTCAAGATGACACTTGTAGAATGAGGAAGAGTTTTGATCTGAGCAGCCTGGTTTCAGAATCTTGTCAGTGTTTATTCTTCATGCTGGGCATTGGTTGTTATAATATCCTACTTTAAATACAAATATGCATAGTTTGTTGGAAAAAATAGTAGGGATTGTGACAATTTTGCTTTTGAAAATGTATATCTTGGAAAATGTGGTACATATACACAATGGAATATTACTCAACCTTAAAGAAGAATGGAATTATGGCATCTGCAGGTAAATGGATGGAACTGGAGAATATTATGCTAAATGAAATAAGCCAATCCCTAAAAACCAAAAGACAAATATTTTCTCTCATAAGCGGATGCTAATTCATAGTGTGTGTGGGGGGAAGGAAATGAAGGAACTTTGGATTGAACAGAGGGGAGTGAGGGAGGGATGGAGAGGGTGGGGATGAGAAGGATGGTAGATTAAGACAGACATTATTACCCTACATACATATATGAAAAGAACTTTTAAAAAGTACTTAGCTGGGCGCGGTGGTGCATGCCTGTAATCCCAGCACTTGGGAGGCTGAGGCAGGAGGTTTGCGAGTTCAAAGCCAGCCTCAAAAATTTAGCGAGGCCCTAAGGGACTCAGTGAGACCTTGCCTCTAAATAAAATACAAAAAAGGGCTGTGGATGTGGCTCAGTGGTGGAGTGCCCCTGGGTTCAATCTCTGGTACCAAAAAAAAAAAAAAAATTAATGAATGAAAATAAGTAAATAAAAGTTCCAAAAAATATGTATCTTGGGATTTCAAGCACATACATTGAATGACTTGAGAGGCTGAGGCAGAAGGCTGGCAACTTTGAGGCCAGCCTGAGCAACTTAGCATGACCCTGCCTCAAAATAAACTGAAAGGGGTTGAGGATGTGCTCAGGGTTAGAGACAGCCTTGCCTAGAATGTGTGAGGCCTTGAGTTCAATCCCCAGTACCACAAAACAAAGCAAAATAAAACAAAACCAAAAAACCAGAATCTCACTGAATTTATGATAGATATAAGTTTTCTTTTCTTTCTTTCTTTTTTTTTTTTTCTTTTGGTACTGGGGATTGAACCCAGGGGTACTTAAACACTGAGCAACATTCTGGCCCTTTTTTATATTTTATTTAGAGACAGGGTCTCACTGAGTTGCTTAGAGCCTCCCTAAGTTGCTGAGGCTGGCTTTGAACTCGTGATCCTTCTCCCTCAGCCTCCCAAATCATAGGCATTGGTGCCCAAAAATAATCACCATGATTATTAGGAAAACCTTACAAATGAAAAAAATCTAATCTACAACTAATTTTCAGTGGTGGTACTAAGTTTTTAATTGGTGAATACTAAATTAACAATGAGTGACGAACATAATGCAAGGGTTTGTAGACATTTAATTGACCATTTTTTAGTTTTGCGTTTGTTGATTCCAAAGTGTTTTTTCAGGTTTGAAATTCTTCCTGTGGACCTGCCCCTAGAGCCATGGGCTGGCCCTGTGCTCCCCCGTCTTAGAGCTCCAGTTTGTCCTCTGCCGCTGGGCCCCCAAGGGCTGAAACCTGCCCTAAGTGCCTGCTCTCGGCTGGGTTCCTGCCTCTTGGTTTCCTCTCGCCAGTTGTGTAACAGGGAGCTGGAATTTGCCCCAGGGTTCATGGCCTTGAGTCCTAGGAAGTCGTTCTGGACAGCCTGGCCTGCTCTCCTGCCCGCTGAGCCTGGTCTGCAGCTGAATTCCCCTCTCTTAGACCACCAGACTGGAAATCCAGGGCTCCCACTGCTTCTGAATGAAGGCCTGAGAACCCCGTCTATCCTGCTTCTTCCTTCTCCCTCTGGTCAGCCTCGCTGCACAACCTCCCTCACACCCCAGAGCTCAGGTCCCCACGTGGGTTTTCCTGTCTTTTCCCACTGTCTCCAGCAGGCCCTTCTGAGCAGCAACTCCTTTACATTTGCTTATGTGACCCTTTGATCAAAGTGGGTCTTCCTTGTTCTCCATACATTCTGCGAGGACAGGGTCCAAAATGGATACTGTGCAACACTGGATCCCAGCATCTAACCCTGGTCATCTAACCCTGGGCCGGGGCGCACAGAAGGAGCTCGGCATATCTTGATCGCATAAATGAATGGCACAGATACTTCTTAGATTCCCCCTTCCTCTTTAGCATCTGTCTCTTCCCTTTCCATTATCCCCTGGTTCCTCTTCTTGTCCTCCGCACATCCTTGATTCCTTTACATGATGAAAGGCTTTTCCCCTTTCGTTGTTAATGTGCTTTGAAGCAAAGATGTGCTGTTGTCCCACCACCAAACTGTCACCTGAATGTTCCAATGTGTGGTCACACAATGCTGTTCTTCCAAAATACATATGGCAGCTTCAGCAAATTAAGTCACCAGGTGAATGCATGTATAGTACCTTAAACATAGTAACACATAAAAAGATGGTCAGATGAAAAAGACAGGTAGATTCTGCCGGGAATACAGATAGTAGGTAGTGGTTGTGTCAAAAATGGCTGAAACTCTCCATGGCTGATATATGTGCTTTCCTTCAGTGACAGGTTGTGAATTATTTTCAAACTACTAATTTGTTGTGGATAATAAACTCATCTAATCTGATGAGACAGTAATTTGTGGTTTTTGTTTTGTTTTTTTCATGGTGGAGACCCAACCCGGGAGCATGCTACTTCTGAATTATGTCCCCAGTCCTTTTTAGTTTATTTTGGGATAGAATCCCACTAAGTGACCCAGGCTGGTTCCAAACTTGCTATCCTCCTGCCTCAACCTCCTAGGTAGCTAGGATTATAGGTGTGCATCTCCATGCCTGGCTCAGAAATGAAGTATAAGAATTCTTGTCAAATTTGGACATGGTGATAACCCATTAATCTAGACCTCTTTAAAATAAGATTATTTATTACAATGATTTTTTTTTTTGTACCAGAAATTGAACCCAGGGGCACTTAACCACTGAGCCAAGTCCCCAGCCCGTTTTATATTTTATTTAGAGATAGGAACTTAAGTTGCTTAGAGCCCTGCTAAATTGCTGAGGTTGGCTTTAAACTCATGATCCTCCTGCCTCAGTCTCCTGAGCTGCTGAGATTACAGGTGCGTGCCACCAAGCCTGTCACAATAAATATTTTTCATTCCTAAATTGCTTGCCTCTGAGGTCTTCCAGTTGCCAGCCAATACAGATGATCTTACATTCCTGTGGACAAATGCATTTTATATTTTGTGCTACAAAATTCCAATGAATTCCAATGAATTTCTTCATTCCAAAAAAATTGAACTTTAGATTACATAGAGGGAAATGAGAGGGAGGTGGGGTATGAAAGATGGTGGAATGAGACAGACATCATTACCCTATGTACATGTATAATTACATGAATGGTGTGAATCTATATCATGAACAACCATAGAAATGAAAAGATGCACCCCATTTGTGTACGATTAATCAAAATGCAGTCTGTAAAAATAAAAAATTTCAAAAAAATTTTGCTTTGTTTTCTCACTAAAAACAGGAGCAGTTTAATCACAATACCAGACATTAAATTATACCGCAGATCTATAGTAACAAAATGGCATGGTATTGGCACCAAAACAGACATGAAGGCCAATGAAACAGAAGACACAGAGACAAACCCACGTAAGTATAGTTATCTCATACCAGACAAAGGCGCCAAGCACATACATTGAGGAAAAGACAGCCTGGGAGAACTGGGAGTCCATATGTAGCAAAATGAAAATAGTCCCCACTCTCTCACCTTGCACAAAACTCAGCTTAAACTGGATCAAGGATCTAGGAATTAGACCAGAATCCCTGTGCCTACTAGAAGAAAAAATAGGCCCGAATCTCCATCATGTCAACTTAGGAACCAAATTCCTCAATAAGACTCCTAAAGTGCAAGAAAAAAAATCAAGAATCAGCAAATGGCATGGTATCAAACTAAAAAGCTTCTTCATAGCAAAGGAAGCAATCAAGTATGTGAAGAGAGAGCCTACAGAATGGGAGACAATCTTTGCCTCCTGTACTTCAGATAGAACATTAATCTCCAGGATATATAAAGAACTCAAAAAGCTCAACACCAATAAAACCCCCAAATAACCCAATCAATAAATGGGCAAAGGAACTGAATAGACACTTCACAAGAAGACATATGATCAGTCAACAAATACATGAAAAAATGTCAACATCACTAACAATGAGAGAAATGCAAATTAAAACTACACTGAGATTTCATCTCACTCCAGTCAGAATGGCAATTATCAAGAATACAAGCAACAGTAAATGTTGGCGAGGATGTGGGGAAAAGGGTACACTCATACACTGCTGGTGAGACTGCAAATTGGTGCAACCACTATGAAAAGCAGTATGAAAATTCCCTAGAAAATTTGGAATGGAACCACCAATTGACCCAGCTATCCCACTCCTTGGTTTATACCCAAAGGACTTAAAATCAGCATACTACAGTCACACAACTACATCAATGTTTATAGCTGCTCAATTCTCAATAGCCAAACTATGAAACCAACCTAGGTGCCCTTCAACAGATGAACAAATAAAGCAAATGTGTATATATTCACAATGGAATATTACTCAGCCATAAAGAAGAATGAAATTATGGCATTTGCTGGCAAATGGATGGAACTAGAGACTATCATGCTTAGTCAAAAAGCCAATCCCCAAGAAAACAAAAACCAAATGTTTTCTCTGATATGTGGATGCTCACAATAAGTGGGGTGGGGGAAAGCATAGAAGTTCACTGGAAAAGACAAAAGAGAATGAAGGGAAGAGAGGGGGAATAGGAATAGGAAAGACAGTGGAATGAATCAGACATAACTCTCCTATGTTCTTATATGAATACATGACCAGTGTAACTCCACATCATGTACAACCACAAGATTGGGAAGTTATGTTCTGTACCATGTATGTATGTTATATCAAAATACACTGTACTGTCATGTAAAACTAAAAAGAAAAAGAAAAAAAAAAGAAGTGTAGTTGTGCATGGTGACACATGCCTAAAATTCTAGCTACTTGGGAGGCTGAGGCTGGAGGATAACAAGTTTGAGGCCAGCCTGGGCTCAAAAACAAAAAAAGAAGAAGAAGAAGAAGAAGAAGAAGAAGAAGAAGAAGAAGGAGAAGGAGAAGGAGAAGGAGAAGGAGAAGGAGAAGGAGAAG
>JAJEJO010001335.1:120592-145192 GCA_020662805.1 Glaucomys volans | reverse complement strand
AAAAAAAAAAAAAAAAAAGAAATTGAAAGGGATGTGGATGAAGCATATTTTTGTGGTTTTCTTGAGTTTCAAGCCCCAGTACCCGAAAAAAAAAAAAAAGAAAAGGAGAAGAAAAAGCTAATCTTTTTGTCAGAGCTTAACGTTTCTATGAGGGAAATCTTGTTTCGACATCTGGCTCTGCATTGTATATGTTCTTTTAAGAGTTCAATTAATTAATTTATAAAGTAATTGTACTTGTTTCCTGGCCAATTAATCTTAATTAAAATAGTTTTACTGTAACTGAACTAATGGAGTTGTATTAACCCTGTTAATAATAGATTGACCTTACAGCTATTGAAGCTGAATTTCAAAGAGTAAAGCAATGAAAGCTTAATTTTTATATTTGTGATGATCATTTATTAGTTACTTCTCTGGCATCCATTCTTTACTTTTTTCCTCTATCCTTTCCCCTTATTCCTGGTCATGTGATCTGGATAGGAATAAACTTACAAAGAGTTATAGGGTGGGCTCCACTTGCTGATGTCCCATGCCTCTGTGTTGGTTCTGGAGAGATGAACAACACAATCAGCCAATAAGATGCAAGGAGATGCTTGCTGGGCTTCTGTCATGGAGAGCTGGGCTGTTCCCTGGCATGCTGTGAGATCTGGAATTACAGGAGTCTTTTCCATAAGGAGATACTTGTCTTGCAAGTGGGTCTGAGTATAGCGCCAAACCATAGAAAGCAGAAAAGATAGATACAGAGGGAAAATAAATGGGTCATTGGAAACAAGGAGCTGCTGGATACAGCCTTGCCTGAAGTTGATTTGCCTTTGGAGTTTTCACTGATGTGATCAATGAATTCCCCCCACCAAAAAGAAAAAGAAAAGAAAACGTATTCTAAATAAAAGACATTATATTTAGTCGTTGGCATACAAAGGCCATCAATGAATGTGGTTGCCAAGTTTCAATTATGGACTCTGGAATGAAACTAATTAAGCTCTTTTCTGACTTTAGTGGGTACATACTATTTTAACCATTAATGTTTTATCAGTTGAATGCATATTGCAAATATACCTATTTTGGGAAGCTGCTTTTTAAAATTAAGATAACTCCTATAAAGCATTTAGCATAATACCTGGAAAAAATAAAATAAATCCCCGTGTTAATCACTGTAAGTGAATTAATCACTGATCATCCCGGCTTAGCCACACAGACACTGAAAAGTGCTGCCTGCTCCCCCTCACCATCATCCGACTGATCGCGAGCTGTGGCCTGCTCTCCTGAATCTTGAGAGAGAATCCTGTACATATCCACTAGCCCAGGTAAAGGCCCAAATTCAAAATTCAAAGCATGGTCTTCACTGAATGTGTACCACTTTCACATCATCAAAAAGTGAAGATTCCAGGAATGGGGTACACACTATAATCCCAGCCACTCAGGAGGCAGAGGCAGGAGGATCGCAAGTTGGACGTCAGCCTCAGCAAACTTAGAGAGACCTTTTCTCAAAATAAAAAATAAAAAGGACTGGAGATGTAGCTCAGTGGTAGAATTCACCTGGGTTCAATACCCAGTATCAGGGGGAATAAAAAAGAGGTAAAAAAATCCAAGTGGGACTGGAGGTGGGGATGGTGGGGTGCAGGAGATCAAACCCAGGACAGGGCATGTGCTAGGAAAGCACTCCATCACTGAGCCACATCCCAGCCTTGGTCATGCCACGCTCTTGCATCCAAACTCTCAGTGACTTTGAAGAGGGTGGGATGGTGTCCGTCTTATAGCCTTGGCCTAAATTTTATCTCCCCTTTTAAAAGATACTTTGAGTAGCTGGGCATGGTAGTGCATGCATGTGATTTCAGCAACTCAGGAGGCTGAGGCAGTTCACAGTCAGCCTGGGCAGTGTAGTGAGACCCTGTCTCAAAAAGAAAAAAAAAGGCAGGGGTTGGGGTCTCAGTGGTAAAGTGCCCTGGGTTGAATTCCCAGTACCAAGAAAAAAGACTTGGAAGAAATGAAATCTGAAAAGCACCTTTTTGGGGGTGCTTATCTGAAAATAAACACAAATCTTTCTTTTTTAAGAAAATTTATTGCCGGGCGCGGTGGTGCACGCCTGTAATCCCAGCACTTGGGAGGCTGAATCAGGAGGATCACGAGTTCAAAGCCAGCCTCAGCAACTTAGCGAGGCCCTAAGCAACTCAGAGAGACCCAGTCTCTAAATAAAATACAAAATAGGGCTGGGGATGTGGCTCAGTGGCCGAGTGTCCCTGAGTTCAATCCCTGGTTCCAAAAAAAAAAAAAAGAAGAAAATTTATGCTTCCATACACATGAAGTATTGGAAATAATTTAAAAGAAAGGTAAATGCTTTGCATAAAATAAATGTGTTAAAATATATTTCTAGGTTGTAAAACAAAGAAGGGTGTACAGATGTCCTTTTTAAAAGAATATTTGAAACCCATTATTTAAATAAGTCTCTTACAAGGCAATAAACTCAGGAAAGCAAAGAAATAAAAACTCCAGATCTTTCATACATATTTCTATTTTTGTACCGATTTGTTACAATGGAGGGAATTGCTGACAAGAAAGTTAGAAAGGTGATGTAAATAGAGAGGCTGTTGCTGACTATAATGTTACGAGTTAAAAATTTGAATTAATTTTCATTGCATGTGACTTTTTATAAGATTCTTTTAAATATAGTCTAAATTTTACTTGAATGCACTTAAAATAAAATTTATGCCATTTATCAAAGGGAAATGTGGGCTGATTGTTGCTTCAGTCTTTGTATCAGAGATAAATGAGTCAGAACCTTCTAGCTCCTAAGCTTTTCTTAGATGATACAGGAGGATTCTTGGAAACATTTATTAACTCTTTCTGGTCACTTGAGCATTGTTCAGAAAGCTGTGGTTTGACACTGCGCTAGTAGAGAAATTGGGAGGACCCAGAACTCAAACTGATTTCATTCTCCTAGTCATTCAGTAAGTGACCGTCAATCAATTATCCAAGCTTTAGGATATTTGTCAAAGATAGATCATTTAGTTTGGAAAATTAACACATAATAATTTATATTTTTGAAAAAATTTGTTTTGGCACTGGGGATTGAACGTAGGGTATTCTACTACTGAGTTACACCCTTTTTAATTTTTGTTTTGAGACAGGGTCTCACTAAGTTGCTGAGGCTGACCTTGAACTTCCAGTCCTCCTACGTCAGTCTCACAAGTCACTAGGATCACTAGTGTGGGCCGCCATTCCTGGCTTCATTTTGTGATCTTGATGATGATTGGTAGCACTATGGGAAGTGCCCTGCAGGAACTCTCCTGTTTTATCCTTGGGACAGTCTTGTTAAAGGAACTATGACTCTCTGGTCCCTTCATACAGTGGAGGCAATTGAGATTCCAAGAAATTAAGTTGCCCACAGCCACTAGTTAGGGAGAACAGGAATTACAAGCCAGTTTCTCTGACTCCAGACCCATAAATTTAGCCACAATGGCGTAGTACTCCTCATCAGAATGTTTCTAACTTAGTAAGGTGTAGACACAATACCACCGATTTCTGATGGTGTAATAAGTGAAAAGCTTAATTTAAGCCATACTCAGATTTTGAATTTCACATAGCAAATATTTTTCCTCACAAGGACAGAGTTTTAGCAATCAGTAAAACTTTTCCCTTTTCCAGAAAATCAGAGGTCTTCTCTTATCTCAGGACATTTGGTGGCTATCAGTATCACTTTGTTTTCCAACTACTTGTTTTAAAATAATTTAAATTCTATGGGTGTAGATAAGCCCTGCCCTTCTCCCTGTCAACCTGAAGGAAGGAAAACTTGGAAAACAGAGTATTAGCTTGATTGATGGGAAACATGGCAGGGGTCTGCCTCAGGGAAGATGAGCTGATAGACTCTTAAGTAAGGGGCACTTTTCCAAACAGCAAATGCACTTCGGGCAGCACTGCAGTCCAGCCTTTTTCAGACTTGACGTAGACATTTAAAAATATGACTTAAATTTTTAAAAAAGGAGCCCGACTTGTCCTTTGAAAAGTCACAGCTGTGTTCTTGAATTTGTGGGTGCCCAGGCTACACCTCTGGATAACTTTCAGCAGACATCCAATCCACTGCCGAAACATCTTGCCAAAATAATAATGTTTGGGGACAGGTAAGGCTGCTCTGACCTTGACTGTCAGAGTGTAAGGACGAAAGGAGAGAAGAGAGAGCAGAGCCTGAGAATGACAGGGACAGAATCCCAGGCACAGAGCCCACTGGAAGGCCCCTTACAAAACACAGAGCCCCTGAACAGGGAGAAAGTGGGCAGGGCCATGTTCAAGAAGAACTGCAGCCCTGCTTCTGGATCATGCCCCGGGGGTGGGGGGTGGGGCAGTCTCCTTCGAGGCCCTGTTTGCAGCCCACAAGGCTGAGTCGCTTGGATTAAAGCTGGTAGCTCCCTTGAGAACCAGACCTTTGGCTCTGTCTCCTGCAGCCTGGAGACGCTACCCAGCAAGGCTTGTCTTCTGTCATCTGTGTGGAGATTCTGCAGTCCCTGTTGTTCTGGGAATCACCAAGGAAGAGGAGAGATAAGGAACAGATGTGATCATCACAATCCAAAGGACAATACGAAGCCAAACAAAGAACAGAGCTTCCTCCACTGGCCAGTACTGAAGGGATCAAGCCAGGTTTCTAGAGATTGGGTTCTCCTTGGCCCAGGGCGCTGTGGGAGGGAAGTGAGCCTCCTCAGTGCAGAAAGCAAGGGGCTCTCTTCACTGTTTGTCTAGAAGGTGTCTCTAGATCAGTCATTTCCATCAGCAAAAGGTGTCAGATGAATGCTCCCTCTCCAGGGGCACTGGAGGACCAGTTCTTTAAATGTGAATTTCCCAGAAAAAAAAAATTTACTAAAATTTTTTTAAAAGTACAGTTAACTTGGAATTTTCCATAATAGTTACAAGTGCCTTTTTTTTTTTTTTTAATGAACTGTTTAGTGTAACCATTTGGAAAATATTATTCTTCATTTGTGCTCTGCTGGAAGGCCTTAGATTGTGTTCTCCTTCACCCTACTGGTGTTTATCTGTGGCTGACAAGCCACCTTGACAGGTGGCCCTGAGAATTCTCCAGGGTCCGGGTGAGGCCTGGCCTCGGCTCCCGGGTGGTCTGAGCATGGGCTGTTAGGAGCCAACTCGGCATTCTGGATCTAGAATTGTTTCTCCATCCTCTCCTCAGAGTTGCTGGTTCTGAAACTATTTTCCTTCCAACACATGGACTGGGATTTGGCTGCATGTGCTCATTAAGAAAGCCCATGTCGCTGTCACAAGTGTAAAAAGTGTTTCAAATGTTCCTGGAAAGCTTTCAGTTGGTTCGTGTCCATGCCTAGGTCCTTCCTCTGATTTTCCCTGTTCCTCCCCTCCCAAGATGCCGGGCAGGCTGGCTGTGTGAAGGCAATGGTGAAGTCATTGATGTGGATGACGAATTGACATTGTAAAGTTCCTTAGGGATGGGGTGAGGGAGTTCCAAGGCTAGATGTATGTTAATGTAGCCAAGAAATAAAATTTATAACAATCTTCAAGAATTTAATACTCTTTTGCAGACAGGCTCCCAGAGGATCTTATTAAATACACGGCTTATTCTAAAGCAAAGAAACTCAATGGATATAAAAGCAGAGGGGGGAAAAAACTAGCCTTTATTTTCAAATATTTATTTTGGATGGGATTTTTCCTAATACAGCCTCATTCAAACGTAATTTTTCTTGTGCTTTTTAGCCTGATTATTCTAATTTTTTAACTTTAATTTAGTTTATTTTAATTGACAAAAATTATTTATATTGCTAGGCATGATGCAACACGCTGTAATCCCAGCAGCTCTGGAGGCTGAAGCAGGAGGATCGCAAGTTCAAGGCCAGCCTTAGTGAGTCCCTAAGCAACTTAGTTGCACAAAATAAAAAGTTAAAATAGCTGGGGATGTTGCTCAGTAGTTAGGCACCCCTGAGTTCAATCCCTGGTACCAAAAAAAAAATTTGTGTTTATGATGCATAACATGATGTTTTAAAATTTGAGATGACTAAATCAAACTAATTAATGTATGCATCACCTCGCTTTATTCTAAATTTTAGAAAATATTTTAATTGCATGCGTATGTTTCAGCTGACTGAACCCAGGGGCTCTCCACTGCTGGGCTACACCCCCAGCCCTTTTTAGTTTTTGTTTTGATACAGGATATTGCTAGGCCTCCAACTGGCAATTCTCCTGCCTCAGCCTCCAGAGTTGTTGTGGTTACAGTCATTTTCACTGCTCCTGGTTATTTATCCTAATTTTTAATTAGGCTCCCACCCCCCAAAAAAGTGTTTACTGAAATCCTTGTGCATGTATAGTCAGTATGGTTATGAACCCCTGCGACTGAGCACTTTGAAATTGCTCTGAGGTCCTTGGGATGTTTTTCTGTTCTTCCACATCTACTTTGTGAAACAAGCTGGTACTCGTACTAAAGCTACGGCATAATGCAGTACCCATCCCAGGGGATCGAGGAGTGTTAGCTGCATTCAAAAGAATATGACTGCTGTGGTTTGGACAAGTGTCCTCCAGGGGCCCATGTGTTAAAAGATCAATCTCCAGCCTGTGGTGCTATTGGAAAGTGAAGGGAATTTGAGGATGTGGGGCCACGTGGGAGGAAGTTAGGTCATTCTTGGTATGCCCTTGAAGGGAATATTGGGACCCCAGCCTCTTCTTCTCTTTGCTTCCTGACCACCATGAGGTGAGCAGCTTCATCTGCTGTGTGTTCCCGCTATTAAGTTCTGTGTCACCCCAGGCCCAAAGGCAATGTTGCCGAGAGACCATAGACTGAAACCATGTATACCTTTCTTCCCTTTAACTCATTAGCTTCAGGTGTTTTGTCACATTAATGGAAAACTAACTAACACAAGGACTCTTAAGAGAATGAAATGACAAGACTGGGAGAGATTATTTGTAAAACGTATATCTGATAAAGACTTTTTAATCCAAATCATGCAAAGAACTCTTAAACTCAACAATGAACAAACAATCCAATTAAAAGGTGGAAAAAGATCTGAACAGACACCTCACCAAAGATGCTCAGATGGAATATGCATGTGAAGAGGTGCTCAACACCGCCCTGTGCCTTTAGGGAAATGCACACAAAACCAGGAGCTAGCACTGTAGACCTGCCAGAAGGGCCGGCCAATTTCCAGCCCATCCAGAACCAGCAGCAGTAGCGACTCCCATTCATTGCTGACAAGCAAGCAGAAGGCCAGTGCTGAGAGGAGGGCTTGGCACTTTCTTCCAAAGCTAAACCTAGCCTTCCCGTCAGAGCCAACAATGCTGCTGAGAACTCCTGTCCACTCAAAACACACGTGAGAAGCTGGGGTGGAGCTGCACGCCTGAATCCCAGAGGCCTGGGTGGCTGAGGCAGGAGGATTGTGAGGCCCTAAGCAACTCAGCGAGTCCCTGTCTCTAATAAAATATGAAAAGGGGCTGGGGTGTGGCTCAGTGGTTCAATGCCACTGGGTTCAATCCCTGGTACCAAAACCAAAACCAAACCAAAACAAACAAACAAAACTCACACATGAATGTTAATAGTAGCTTTATTCATAAATGCCCCAAACTGGAAACAGTTTGATAAGTGAATAGGTAAACTGTGGTACATCTATAAAATGGAATATTATTCAGTGATAAAAAGAAGTGAGCTATTGGGTTGGGGTGAGTCCTAATGTAAACCATGAATTTTATTAATAATGATGTATCACTATAGGTTTGTCGATTATACACAAATACCACACTAATGCTAGTTGTTAATGGCTGAGCAAGCTGTGGTATTGGTAGGGAGTACTTGGAAACTATGTACTATTAGCTCAATTTTTTTTTTGTAAATTTTAAACAGTAAATGCCTGTGTGAATTTCTGGATATGTAACAACAAATTCCATCACTGTGTACAATTATAATGCAACAATAAAGATATGTGGAAGAATAAAAAATAAAACTATTATCAGGTGTGGTTGTGCACACCTGAAATCCCAGCAAATTGGGAGACTGAGGTGGGAGGATTGCAAATTCAAGGCCAGTCTCGGCAATTTAGCAAGACCCTGACTCAAAAGAAAACATTTAAAAATGTCTGGGGACATAACCAAGTGATAAAGCACCCTGGGCTCAATGCCCAGTATTTAAAAAAAAAAAAAAAGAAAGAAAAGAAATCACAGCTGGTGCAAGAGTCAGTCTTTAGGGAATAGGAGTGATTCACATATTAGCCCGATATTGTCACTGGCTGTGTGGCTTGGGCAGATCATTTAACTTCTCTGAACTTCGGGTTTCCTATCTGCTACATGAAGATGATTTCATCTGATCTGCCTAGGTTTTGAGAGCTCTGTCCAGGGTGAATGAGAAGGTGTAAGAACAATGGGAGCAAAGAGACGCTGGGGGAGCCTCTTGCTGTCTCGAGTTCTCCTCCAGTGCCTCCCTAGGGACACCACCCCTGGACCCCAGCTGAAGGTCTGGAGGCAGCACTGTAGGCAAGACCCACCAGCAAGTCATCTGCCCAGAGCTCTGTCAGTGGGTCCCCACCCTTCACTTTGCTCACTGGCTCTTCAGCAAGGCGGGGAGGCACCAGAGTCCAACAGAAAGGGAAGACTCCTAATTGAGAACACTGCTGGAGGTGGGTGAAGTGGTAGGCTTGTGATTCCACCAACTTGTGGGGCTGGGCTGGATGATCACAAGTTCAAGGCCAGCTTGGGCAACCTAGCAAGATTCTGTCTTAAAATAAAAAATGAAAAGAAGCAGTGATATAACTCAGTGGCAAAGCACCCTTTGCCATTGAACCCTGGGTTCAATCCCCAGTACCAAAATAAAAAAACAAATAACAGTGACTGGGGATGAGGGCTGGGGCTGTGGCTCAGTGGTAGAGTGCTTGCCTAGCATGTGTGAGGCACTCGGTTCCATTCTCAGCATCGCATATAAACAAATAAATAAAGGTCCATCCACAACTAAAAAAAATTTTTTTTTTTTTAAAAAGGCTGGGGATGTAGCTCAGTGGTAGAGTTACACCAATACAAAAAAAAAAAAAAAATAAAAAAATTCTGGCCAGGGGGAATATAGCTCAGCTGGTATAGTACTTGCCCACAATACACACGCCCCCGGGTTCAACCCCAAACCCACCCAAAAAAAAAAAAAAAAAAAAAAATCCTGGCCAGATATCAAGGCACATACTTGTAATTGCAGCTACTTGGGAGGCCAATGCAGGAGGATGACAAATTAGAGGCCAGCCTGTGGAACATACTATGTGGAGCATAGTAAAAAATCCCGTCTCAAAAAGAAACAATGAACTCTGATGTTTTAATGTGCTCTCTGTCATGAAATGCTTCAACGTGAGTAAACCAAACCAAAAAAACACCCTCCACCTAATTACCTAGGGGGATTTAAATAAAATTACACATAGAGCATTTAGCTCGGTGCCTTGCACATCGTGAGAGTTCCGTCAATGCCTGTTATTGTTTCAGGTGATACTTACTTTAGAGTAATTTGCATAAATACAAGCCACTCTTATTGATGACATGTCCCTCAGGCAGGGCTCTGGGTGTGTTCATCTTTGTCTTCATTTGGAGTGCTGGGTATTAAACCCAGGGGTACTTCACCACTGAACTACATCCCCAGTCCTTTTTAGATTTAGTTCAAGACAGGGCTCACTAAGTTGCTGAGGCTGGCTTTGGACTATCCTCCTGCCTCAGCCTCCAAGTGGCGGTGATGATGGGCATGTGTCAGCAGACCCAGCTTCATGTTTGCCTTTCTTCAGAACCGAGAGCCCCCTTGAAGGCAGGGACTGCTTCTGATCCTTCTAGATCTTCCTTCCCAGCAAAGGGCAGGCACATGCTACACAGTGTGGAAACTACCATGAGTGAATGAACGCCCGAGCAAGCACACAAATGAAAGCCACGTGGAGATGAAGAGACTGGAAATCAGATCACAGTGATTTCCATATGGCTGTTATTTTTGCTTGAAATTCATTCTCAGATCTTCTCTGCTGGGATCTTGGCCATCACGCATTTGCTGGGGTTGAGTGGATTATTTAATTGCTGTTTTCTGTCTCTAACTACTGTGATTATGACTCAAGTAGTGGATATGCTGAGGATGCTATATAAATAATCATTATTTTAATTATGGTCTGACCTGTACAATATATTCTAACAGCGTAGCTGGCTGTGCATTTGTGTACGTGCCCTTTTGAAAGGGGTGCAGAAATCTGATTGTGGAGGTACAAAGGAATCGGCCCTCCGCGCATGTGGTGATTGTAGAATTATAACATGGAGAAGTACAATACTGCAGTAATTATAGCAAGTTTTGCAGAAAGAAACGACTTTGAAATAGTATACCGTCTAAGTGTAAAGGAAAATTTAATTTTATTGACAATGCTTCATTTCTAGAGCCAGGAAGAATGGACATAGGGCATTTTTCAGGTTTCCTCTCCGAGTATGAAAGTACCTTGTTATTTTTAAATAAGATTTAAACAAAGTAACATGTGTAACATACTCAGTTAAGTGCCTGGCACTGTGTAGGTGCTGGATGAGTCGTAGGGATCATCATTTAGCAACAGCATACATCTAAGCATCTAATGCATATGACGCTGTCTATGCAATTTGTAAATGACCTCCATCGTAACAGAGGTTCATCTGATGCTTTGAATAGATCCCTGTCACTTTAAATGTGTTTTTAAATTTTCCCCAACCTTCTTTTCCCTGGCCTTCTCCTCCCTCATCTTTTTTTCCCCTGACCTTCTCCTTCCTGATCTCTCCTCCCATTCTCATTTCTCTGACTCACCTCTTTGAAACCCCCCTGTTCCCCATGATGGGCAGAATCACAGGTTCCAGGATAGGAGTCCCCTGCGTTTCTCCTTTACTAGCAAAGTAATCAAACATTTTCCTTTTTCTCAAGACCTTGTCTTCGTGATTGGATTGGCATTGAAGACGAGGACGGAGCTTTGGGTTACACCACGAGGAACTCAAATTTGGTTCACAAGGCACTTTGGAGATCTTCATCAACTCAGCAAACATTTTTTCTTTTTTCTCTTTTGAAGTGCACAGGGACTTCGTTAGACACCGGAAGTAGCTGACAATGGTTGGGGTCCACTAATAGAAGAAAAGATGAAAAGTAAAGATAGTTCTTGCTTTCTTACTCCTATGGAACTTAAGTCAAGTTGTTAAAGGACAACATTCCAACAATTTAGCTTTAAGATCTTAGCTGGTGCATGGTTTGGTTGCACATATCTGTAATTCCAACTACTCAGGAGGCTGAGGCAGGAGGATTTCAAATTCTAAGCCAGCCTTGGCAACTTTATCAGACCCTGCTCAAAATAAAAGAAAATTAAAAGGGCTGGGGATGTAGCTCAGTGGTAAAGCATGCCTGGGTTCAATCCCAAGTACCACAAACAAACAAACAAAACTTAAATGCCTTTGTTTTTGATTCCAGAATCAGGCAACACTTTATGCCATAAAAACAGAGCAAGTGTCCCAAGGAGCCAAGCAGAGAGGTTGCTTTTTTTAGACAGGGAAGGACTGAGGAAAACAGTGAGAACAAAAAGTGGATCTGAGCTGGGCATGGTGACACACACCTGTAATTCCAGCAGCTTGGGAGGCTGAGACAGAAGGATCACAAATTCAAGGCCAGCCTCGGCAATTTAGTGAAGCCCTAAGCAATTTAGTGAGATCCTATCTCTAAATAAAAATTAAACAAAAGGACTGGGGATGTGTCTCAGTGGTTAAATGCCCCTGAGTTCAATCCCTAGTACCAAAAAAAAAAAAAGTGGATCTATCATTCAGAATTACTTTCCTTGTGAGATGGGGACAGGAGGATAGGCAACAGAAAACAACTTATTTGTTAATATCAGATTACTTTACAATACTTTTTTTGTGTAAGGATTAAGGAAGAGGGAACTTCATTATCATACTGATTGACCTGGCCTGTTTGGCTGTTAGCTGTTTAATCTTGATTTCTTGGAAGGTCAAATAAACAGTTAAGTGACTTGGATCTTCAGCCCCAGAAGGTTACATTTAACCAAGGGAAAGACACAAGGCAATCATGAAACAATAATAAAACTCATACTGAACACCCACAGCACTGTTCTAATGGTTTCCTCATCTCAACTCATGGATCTTCACCCAGGAAAGGACACCGAGACATAGGTCTCACAGAGGTAAAGGAGGGTGTCACAGCTAGTAAGCAGCAGATGGACTGCAACCCCGGCTGACTCCAGAGTCCACACTCCCAACAAAGACATTTCATGGCTTCCTGAAGGTGTGCCAATGGCAGTGGTAGAAATATAGTTCACAGCCAGGCATGGTGGTGCATGCCTGTCATTCCAGCAACTCGGGAGGCTGAGGCAGGAGGATGGCAAGTTTGAGGCCAATGTGGTTAACTTAGACTCTCGCCAACTTAGGAAGACCTGTGTCAAATAATAAATAATAATAATAATAATAATAATAATAATAATAGAAAGAGATTGGGGACATAGCTCAGGGTTAAAACACACCTGGGTTCCATCTCTAGCACCCAAAAAACAAACCAACAAACCCAAATATAATTCACAGAGAGCGGTAAGAAAACCACCACAGAAATGTTCTAGCCAAGCAATTGGGAATACTCCCAGGAATGTCACTGAGCTGAAAGGCTAGAAGAGGAATGTCAAATAAGGAAGGGCAACTTCTTAAAGGATCTGCCTGGCACCCCCATTCCCACCAGGTCTGGGGTGAGCCCCTTCTCAGGGCTCCCACATCAACTCTAGTTAACTTCAATTGTAACCCTTAGGACATTTTACACAATTACTGGTTCATCCGTCCTTTGCCTGTTAATTCAAGCACTCTAAGGGTAGGGATCTTGCCTGGACACCTTTGTATCCTGAGCATCCAGGAGACCCTCAAGTTTATTGACAAGACCTGCTCAATTAACTTTTCCCCCTGAAATGAGATGTTTTATCCAATAAAATGACTACATTTAATTTAAAATACCAGATGCCCTGCAGAAATGCACATTCAGATGGGGTTAAGATAGGTTGAACATGCAGCTCATGATGTGAAACATACTTCTGTGGCTAAATCAGCAGGATTAGTGGAGCCAAAGTAAACCTTTAAGTGCATACACCACAGAGGATGAATGCATTCCAATTATCTGGAAAGTTAATATGGCATTTTAAATGAAAATGACGGTAAATCCTGCTCTTGTTCTCATTTGAATACTTCATGCTTCTCTATTCCACTCACACAAGTTGCCCAGCCTCCCTGGTCCGTAGGAAATGCCTGCGGAGGCTGTCAGGTGGGTGCTGCTTGATGGAATAGACAATAGAGGGAAATCGAGTTGGCACAAGAGAGGCTGAACATGTTTAAGAAATGCACAAAATCACCAATTTATGATAATTAATGTATTCTCAAAAATCTTCCCAGGAACATTCTTTTTCATGTTATCAAATTCTGTCCCCATTGTTATTGAAATGTTAGAGCACTTGAAGCTTATTCTTTCTTGCACTGAAGTTACTGTCTTTAGGATCTGAGCCAGCTGCTCCCTCAGGCCTGAGCAGCTCTCTAGGAATGATTGAAGCCCCAGGGACAAGTTTAAGAAAAGGGTATTCTTCCTGGAGGACAGTAGGGTGCTTCCTGGAGATGTGGAGGGATATTGGAATATTTTTAAAAATTCATTTTCTGCAACTCCCAAATCTTCCCCCAGGGACCATGTTATAGTCTCCTTTAACAGGATATCTCTTTAGATTAAATCTTGATTTTCTTGAGACTCCTCCCTCACAGGCAAGCTCTGGGCTCTTTCTTGTTGCTTGATTCATCTTTCAGGGCCTCTCCATGTCCACTCCTGGCCACATAGTTTACATGCATCCAGGCAGACTCCTATCTTCAGTGGGTATCAAAACTCCCCACTCAAAAATGATAGTAAATGTTATTTTACTCCCTGTCTGAAATAGATGTCATTCATTCATTCATTCATTCATTCATTCATTCATTCATCATTTCAACTGACATTTGATGAGTGCCCGTATATGCCAACACTATCTTCCAGAAACAGGTACTAGAGTGAGTTATAAAGCAGACTGGTTTCTTGTCTTCAAGGATTTTACAGTGTAATGAGAGGGGGCCAAGGGAACAAATAATTAAATATGTAAGTACAAGCTGAGATTAGTGCTATGTGATAATTTTGTGGCAGAAGTAAGAACAGGAGAGAAGGGGTCAGGGACCCAAGGACTTTAAATCTATGATATGAAGGACAGGAAGGAAGGCTTATGAAGATGATGGAGGAGAGGGTGGGAGGAGGGAAGCTTTCAGGCGTTGGGAAAGCACTGTACAGATTTGGAGGTGGGAAATAGCCTGGTGCATTTTTAAGGAGAAGACCAGTCTGGATAGAGTGGTATGAGATGACATTGGAGGGGTAGGCAGGGTCAAACTGGGAGTTCCTTTTAAATTCAATGAAATGGCTCGGGGTGTGGCTCAGCAGTAAAGCTCAACTTAGTGAACGTGAGGCTCTAGGTTCAATTCCTGGAACACACAAACACAAAATTAAATGAAAAAATCATTGAAGGCTATTAAGCAGGAAGCGACATTGATCAGATTTATGCAATAGCATGCTGTCCATGAGGATGGATAAAATTAAAAAGACGGACAAACATCAAGGGTTGGTTGGGATTGAGAGCAAATGCAGTGTCCATACTTGTTTGTGAGAGCAAAAATTGGTGCAACTACTTGGGAAATTGGCAAAATCTACCAAAGGATGCAGACCCAGGCAGGACCCAGCAATTCCACTCCTAGGTCTGTTGTTAACAGAAATGCATACAAGTGCTCACCAAAAGGCAGTAACGAGAGTGTTCATGGCAGAATTATTCATGGTAGCTAAAAACAAAAAAGGAAACTACTCAAATATCTATCAACAATGGAATGGCTAAATAAATTGGGTGAAATCATACAATGGAATACTTCCCAGAAATGAGAATAAACAATCTCCCACTCTAAACAGCAATGTGGATGAATTTCATTAACAAATGTTGAGTAAAAGGAGCCAGCTACGGAGGAGCACCCACAGGATGAGTCTATTTATACAAAGTTATGAAACAAGCAAAACCTAACTTACTGTGTTGGAATTTAGGGGAGTAAGTCCTTTTGGAAGGCGGATGGTCATAGAGGGGGTGTGAGAAGCTTCTGGAATACTGGTCACATGCCATATATTGAGTTGGGTGCTGTCATGTGAGTGTATCATTTTATGTAAAATCACTAGAGTTGTATACTATAGTTTGTGTTCTTTATGTACATGTGCTATATTTTGACAACATAGTTTGCATTAAATAGTTGGCATTTTAAAAAAAGCATCCTGACTGCTGTGTGCAGAAAGGATTAACAGGCAGTGGTAGCTGCAAAAGGTCATTAGAAGTAAGTAAGAGGAATCTCTTGGGAACAGGTGGATGCCATGGAGTGAGAGAGAGGAGAGGACACATCTGAGATACTCTTGGAAGGTAAAATTAATAAAAAAGTGTTAATGGCCTGAAGGGAGAAACAAGAACTAAGGAAACCTCTACTTTTGGGGTTTTGGGTGAATGGTGGTATCATTACTCAAGAGGTGAAAGACTTGTGGAGTATTAGGTTCATATGTCAATATTGCTTGTAACTGAAGGCTTCCCACCATGTGGGTTGGTGCAGTCTGATTCCAGGGGAAATGGAGAAAATCAAAACAACTCAGACAGAAAATCTGTAGTGTTTTCAGTCCTAAAATGAACTCCCAGGACAAAATGGGGGAATAGTCATACTCAGATAAGGTATTTTTCCTCCCAAGATTCCAGAATCTCTCCTTTACCCCTCTTCCCGACTTCCTTAGCTCAGATCAAACAAACTCCCAACACCACAAAGGCAGTAAGGATGTGCTTGTATTTCCATCTTGGCCACTAAATGGAAAATTCCTACCTCATTCTCTTTTCTCATGGAGTGTTGCAATGGAAGAAAAGATTTTTTCCTAGGGAAAAAAAAAGGAAAGGAACCAAAATTACCAACCAGAGAACATAAAGGGGAATGAGAAGTAAAAGAGTACGTTGATAAAAATTATGGGAGGCCATTGTTTTGAACTAAGTTCTTGGACAGACAAAGCTCAAAATCAGAAATGGAGTCATTCACATTCAAGTTCCAAGTCGCCAAGGTGAAACTAAGCTGTTAATGTGACCTTCTGAGAAATCAGCATGAGAGAGATAAGTCAAATTTCCCAAACAATTCAGTTTCAGATGGGATCCCTGTAATCTTTTTTTTTTTTTTTTAGTGGATTAGAGTTTACTAAGTAGGGAGGGAGGGCAGCACAAATAGACGTATGCTACATCCAAACCACAGAATCTGGGATTCCTGGGTGGGGTGGGGGGGATGTGTCGATCACTCAATTGGCCACTTCCTCCCCAAACACTGGGGCTTGGGGCCTGTGGAGGATATGAGGGAATGAGTCTTGTAGCAGGGCTGGTGGTTGCTCCTGGGGTTTGGAATGATCTTCTGCGGAGCTTTCACGAGCCAGCCTTGGGATCAGGGTAGAGACTTCATAGCCGATGCAGCTAAACCCAACAAGGTAGCTACGACTGTGAAGCCCTGGGCGGCGATGCGGGTACCCATCGTGAGCAGGGAGCGCTGGCTATGGCCTCGATGGAAGCAGTAGAGGCCGCAAGAGAGGGAGGCCGCCGGGCCCAGGCAGCCTATGGGTACCATTGAGTTTTCACGAGTCTTGCGAAGGAACTCTTCCTTGAAGGCTTCCAGATTGCTGTAAACACTGGGGCTAAAGCCCTCAATGACTGGGGGCTTCGATGGTTCAAAGGGTGTCTCGAGAGTCCCAGGGCTGGGAGTTGCCTTGTCTGGGGCAACAGAGGCCGGAGATACTCCGGACGTTGAGCTCCGCCTCCTGATGAGGTCACGAAAGGGATCCCTGTAATCTTTACACAAACAATTAACCTGAAATAATCTGAGGATAACGAATCAGTTATTTTCTTCTGGTTCCCCACCACACACACACACACACACACACACACACACACACACACACCTTACAAGGAAAGCAACTTTGACATCAGCAACGTGCTTTTTGTTTTTGTTTCTGCTTTCTTCAAACCCTTCTGTCTATAAAACCAACTCCTTTGCTTGGACATCAGAACGTTTATTCTATTTTATCAAGTGTTGCTTCCTTCTGTAATAAAAAAATAAAGCCAATTAAGACGCTTACTTAAATCGTTGTAATTTTTGCCCATTGACAAGGGTTTTCTGAATTGTCTAGATTCTGACTCTCAAAGAATAGGCTGTCAAGAGAGCATCAGGGAGCAGAGTAAGGCTGGAGATGATGTTAGGGACCCTCCATGGGACCCTTCGTAGTCCATGCCAAGGATACTGGAACTACCTGGGAGGTACATCTCCAGCCCTCAATATATCTTTGGAAGCAAGTGGCATTTGTACCGTGTGAACCACAATGCTGAGGAAGAAAGCACAGGAGTAAGGAAACCCACCTGGCCCAGGCTAGGGGAGAAAAAACATATGTCAATTCTGAGCTCTTTGATTAGCAACTCGGTCCCCATCAGGGTCCACCACATAAACTATGTCCAGGAGTCAAGAACATGATGATGTCTGTGGGGTATCCATTGCCAGAGGCCAGGAAGTTCCCGTTCCTTCCCTACCTGAGTATGCACAGTAGCTTTGGTAAGTCAGAGACCTTTCCCACGCAGTCGCTGCCCTTGCTGTCCATGGCTGGGAGGAGCATGGGATGGGCTAGCATATTCAGATACGCTTTGGAGGGAGTCCAATGGCATTGAAAGTAAAGGGCTCTAAAAAGTGGAATAGAAACACTGAACTAAAGGAGGTGATCCAATACTTCTGTACTCCCATTGGTCTGGATTCTGAAATTATGAGGACAATTAAAATATCTATTTGGGGCTGGAGTTGTGGCTCCGTGGTAGAGTGTTTGCCTGGAATGTGTGAGGCCCTGGGTTTGATTCTCAGCACCACATATAAATAAATAAAATAAAAGACCCATTGGCAGCTAAAAATTTTTTTAAAAATATTTATTTTTCATACAACCTTCCAGCAAATATGTTGATCTGGCTGGCATTTATCCTTTGGATGGTATGTGCAATTGCATGTGTGACCCAAGGGAAACTATGTGCCACACAGCTGTGGAACAAAGCTTGCACTGGTCAGGGAGAGGCTGTGCATTTTATTTAGTTTAGTTTTATTTATTTATTTATTTTTGAGGTGCTGGAGGTCTACCAAGCCAGGAGAGTGCTCTAGCACTAGCCACATCCCCAGCCCCAGGCATTTTAGCCAATATTCTTAGTGACATTCTTTAAGAATTAAGGAAATGATGCTTTTTATTTTTTTAATATTTTTTGGTTGTCAATGAACTTTATTTATTTATATGTGGTGCTGAGAATCAAACCCAGTGCCTCACACATGCTAGGCAAGTGCTCTACCACTGAGCCATGACTCTAGCCCTCTTGGTGACACTCTTTAGGAAGAAAGTACTCTTTGTACAATGACTACTAAGCACAACTCATTAGACAAGCTCTTCCTCTGTCCTCCAGGCTGGGTGGGGTAGGCAACTCTAGAGTCTCCAATTCCACTTTCTCATGTTTTATTGGTGGCTTTAGGGAAAGCAAACAGCAACCAGGCAGATAAGATAACCACTCTCTGAAGTGTGAGCCTGTAGCTTTAAATTGTCTTTTATTTGGAAAAAACGTTCACTTTCATTTGAATGCTGAGAGCAAAACTGAAGCATGTAGCCAGAGACCACTCATTTATTCAATATGCATAATAAAGATATGATGTGAATTTCAACTGTCAATAGATTAATTTTGTATGGTAGGTATTAGGTTCAACCAAACGAGTTACTGATGTTCAATTTTTTCTCTCCCTTTCAGTACTGGGGATTGAACTCAGGGGCATGTTACTCCTGAACTACATTTCCCCCAGACCCTTTTAATGTTTGAGACAGGGTCTCCTTTAGTTGCAGAGGCTCACCTCAAATTTTCAATCCTCCTGCCTGAGCCTCCCAAGTCACTGGGATTTCGGGTGTGCATCACTGAGCCTCACTTCAATGGTTTTTGACCTAGAGAAATAGAAGTTATATAGAAGTAAGAATTGTCAAATCTAATTTGAATTATATCATTGAAAAAGTTAGGTGATCCATGGGACTCTTTGACAGTGTATTTCAGTTATTTCTCACTTTGCATGTGTGTGATAATCTGCTGTGTTGCTAGGACAAGGAGTATGGAAGCAAATCTTAATTCTACTTTCAGGCATTTTTTGCAAATGAAAATATTGTATTTCACATTTATTTAGGAGACAATGGGTTGGTGTTAGACAATTAAATGCAAAACTCAAAGTCATCACATTTATGGCTAAATTTGACCAGAATAAAACTAGGCATCACATCTGAATTATTGGCATCCTTATTTAATGTATATATGTGTCTGTCAGGCACGACTGGTATCTGTAATAACATGAATTGATCAGAAAGACATGAATCTTTTAGTTGGGTAAATCACTTAGGTTCAATCAACCTTTATGTTTCCAAGTGGACGAAAAGGGGCTAACCCACAATGATATTAGCATCAGGTTTTTTTTTGCAGGGTTTCATAGAAAATTATATGGTAATAAATATTTCCTATTATGCCTGCCCATTTTGGAATGCTATTTCCATGGGAGAACTGCTGAAAGTTAAATCTTCTAGCTTCACAACATGGGACAGTCTGACAAAATATTATTTTAGTGGTAATAAAAGCAAAATTTACTATGCCATTCCTACTAGCAGCTGAGATTTTTTCCATCCCCAGTGGTGTTGGGGATCAAACCCAGGGGTGCTACAACCCCAGTTTGAGATTTTTGTTTTGATATTTGAGACTTCTTGCAACTGATGCTGGTTTAATATTATGAGGCACTGACTGGATGTTATAGAGTCAATGTTGAGCATTTAATTAACTAATTTACTATTATGATGATGATGATTATTATTATTTTGATACTGGGGATTGAACCCAGGGTTGCTTTACCACCGAGTTACATCCCCTGGTTAAGTTGCCCAGGCTGGTCTGAACTTGGGATTCTCCTGCCTCACCTTCTGAGTAACAGGGATGCACCACCACGCTCAGAGATAATTGAGCATTTTAATTTGAATTAAACTGAAGTTCAAGTTCTGGGATATCTTTCTGAAGTCCCTGCGGGCCTGTTGGATCTCATATTGGCTGGAAAGCGCTCATAGGGGCAAGGACTGCCAGTCCCAACAGGATGGAGCGAGTACACGTCTCTTTCCCCACTCCCACTTCCGTGCCTTTGCGCATACTGATCCCTCTTCAAGGAACATACCTCTGGCTTTCCATCCCTAGTTCATACATACTCTTCCCGGCTTGGCTCAGACACCACCCCAGGAAGCCGTAAAGCTCCTTGACTCCGTGATTTCATGGCTGTGCGTTTGTTCCTTTGCATTTGAAACCACCCGGGTACCTAGCACAGAGCCTGGCAGGCGAAGGGATGGAAACCGGCAGAGGTCAGTTGGAATTGCTTCACTCCCCTCCTCCCTTCCCCTCCCCCAGCACTTATCTGCAAACCTTAGTGTCCCGAGGATGACTCCAAACAGGGTCGGAACGTCAAGTGTAACCTCAGGTTTGTTGAAAGCTAGACTGGAACTCCACCAGATTCTAGGGGTGACGGGGGAGGCCTAGGGATAGGCGACGCCCTGATCTAGTTCCTCTCCGCAGCATTTGGGAACACTTGGCTAGGTTTCAGGCACCAACTGTGGACGCACCCAGGGTAGATTTAGATTCTGAGCTGGCCTCTTGCGCCCTCTAGTGGTTTAAAATTACAGCCTGGCAGCACTAGAACTCAATAGAAAGTCCTCTTGTGGTCCAGCCCGCCCCACCACCTAGAAGGATCAGCACTAACCTTCCAGACATCTACTGAGCAGTGAAATTAACGCATAAGTACATTTTCGTTGTAATAAAATAATTAACCAGATACAAACACAACAAGAATCTTAGAATATCTTGTGGGATCATTCGGGCCTTCGGTATCTTATTTTGTAGTGCAAACCCAGATAGGCTGAAAGTACTCAGTGGATAATTAAAAATACACCTTAATGAAAGGCAATCACTCTGTCATTGTGAGCCTGTGAAACATTAGCTCATGGAGCTGGACGACAGCACGAAGTCCTCTTATCTCCCCAAGATAACTCCACCCCCAGCATGACAAAAGCATCAGATTTGGAGATGTCACCAGTTTGGAGTCTTAGCTACGTCTAGATTTTGAGATAGCCAATCCAAGGGGAACAGATTATCTCTTTGAACAAGGACAGTTCCTTAGTTTGGTGCATTCGATTGTTGTGTGCTTCAATGTTACCATTACAGTTCTTTCAAGACACTAAAAACAGTCCTTTCCAGAGACAAAGACTGCTTTGCTGTCTTTGTACCCACTCCGAACATACTTTTTTCTTTTTTAAAAAACTAGGGATTGAGACCAGGGGCACTTAACCATGGAGCCCCAGCTCTTTTCATTTTTTATTTTGAGACAGAGTCTCACCAAGTTGCTTAGGGCCTTAGTAAGTTGCTGAGGCTGGCTTTGAACTTGCCATCCTCCTGCCTCAGCCTTCTGAGCAGCTGAGATTACATGTATGTGCCACCACCAAAAATACATTTCTTATGTGGCCTATACTTTTTGAATGATTTAAAAATAGTATCTGAATGTAACTGCGTTCCTTGCAATTGCATGAAGCTTTAAACACCTCCTCCTCAGGGAAGATTTTTACAAGGGTTAGGACCGCTTGGGCTTCTCATGATGGCCTCCCACAGCACCAAGTGCCCACGGAGTGCTAGTCATGCCTGCCATTTGATCAGGACCTGGATTGTCTTCTGTCTGTCTCTCCCACCAGAAGCCAAGATCCTCTAGCTGTCTGTCCATGACAGCATCCTAGTCTAGCAATCCATGCTCAAATTAATAGCAACAAAAATATATGAGTAAAGATCAGGGACAGCTGGGTGGAAGGCTGAGATTGGCCCCCAGAGGGTCAATGCATGGACATAGCCACTGAGAGCAGAAAGAGGAGAGAAACCCAGAGTTCTCCCCTTCAGGCAGGAGTCATCATCCCCTGGCCTTGTGCAGCTGCATTTCTTTGCCAAGAGCCTGGTGGAAGTCCACCTAATCTCCATAGGATGGTTTACTGGCAGGATTGGTTTAGTACCTTACAATCTGGGCAAATTTACCTTTCTGATAGCGTCGTTTTAAAGCACTAAAAGTTATATAATATTGTAAATTATGGCTCTGGAGGCAGCAAAGAGGGAAGGTCAGAAGTGTGCAGACTGTGGGAACAGAATGAAAAGCAAGGATAAGACAACAATGAAGAATGAAACCATGAGACCAGGAGAAAAGAGATGGACTTCAGTTTTCTTTTTGTGTCACTGACTATCCAAAGATGAATTAAGTTGAACAAGCAGCATGTACAAATTCAACACTGTAAAAGACACACAGGGACTTCGAATCCCATAGGGAAATTGTAAATGAGCTCATCAGCAGGAAGGCATCCAGCCTTCATAGGCTCGACCAGGATATCATGCAGCTGTGTGGATGTTTTCAGCCTTTCCACCCTGTTCTTATTTTTGAGTGAGGGTGGTTGTATTTGTAGCTAGAATGAATAAACCCTTTCTGACTTGATCACTTAGGATGGAGTTTGGCTGTAACAAACAATTTCAAAATAAGTGACTTAACCAGAAAATTTTTGTGGGGGAGGGGCACCAGGGATTGAACTCAGGAGCACTCAACCACTGAGCCACATCCCCAGCCCTGTTTTGTATTTTATTTAGAGACAGGGTCTCACTGAGTTGCTTAGCACCTTGCTTTTGCTGAGGCTGGCTTTGAACTTGAGATCCTCCTGCCTCAGCTTCCTGAGCCTCTGGGATTACAGGTGTGCACAACCATGCCCAGCTCATGCATCACTTCTGTATACTGCATATTGGCCAAAAATCTTCAAAATCACCTCTACCTGCAAAAGCGACTGTTAGAGAAAGGTTTTGTCCCAGGAAGGTGGGGGGGGGGGGGGGGGAGGAAGGAAGGGGGTCTAGTATTGAAAAGGAAAGAAAGAATAATTTCTAGAAGAAAATATACACCCATTTTCTCTGGAATCATACATCTATTTTTTCCTTCCTGAGAGGGAGCCCTGCTGCAGTGTCTCCAGTGCTTTCTGGGGGTGAAAGTGGGAGAAATGTTAGAAAGCTAGCTTTGAGTTCATTAGGATAGAGTTCTGGCTTTAACTCCACTTTGGGTCTTTGGGTGATCTGAAATCAAAATTGATACAAATGCATATTTAAGAGTAGATATAAGGAGGAAAATCTAATTTTGCCAGTCATATAGTAACTAAAGCTCTTAGGTTCTCATAGAATTTCCATTATCGCTCACAAATACAAAACTATCAAGTAAGTCTGGCTACAATTTATAATGTAAATTTTAGTTGATAAGTGCAGGTGACTCTTTATATTCAAATGACCCCCACAGTATGGATTCAGGGAAGTCCACTGAATATTCAGGAGATAAAGATTCCTGGCTTTTCTTTCTGGGTATCTTCTCTCCTTACTGGAAAATGCTAGAGTTACTCAAAATTCTGTCCTGATTTTTTTCTCATTTTAATCCTTCCCCTGAGTTTTTTCAGTGTATCATGTTTAAGCAGGCTCATCATTTTCCTCCGCAGTCTGTTCCTGGTTGTCCACCAAGTAAAAGTCACCAGCTAAGCCAGGGACCCTGCTCTTGCTCACAGCTCACATTCCATCATTCAACTAGTGACTGTTATTCCTTCTGCTCCTCTCTGTATGATCACTTGTCAGTTTCTCCAAAACCCGGCCACCACCTAGGAGCTAAGGAAACTTCTCCTTGGCTAGGTTGCAGCAGTAGCCTCCCTGCCTCCTGGGATCATCCAGATGCATCTTGCCTGAAATTTAACTTTGCTCCTTTCCTGAACCTCCCTAAATCAATTCTGGTTCTTTCATAGAATTACGCACCAGACTCAGAATGGCTTAGAAGACCTCCACCATCTGGTCTCCTTGTTCTTCCTCTTTCCCATCTGGAGCCATTAAGAATTCCAGTCATTCCAAACCTTTTACTTCTGCTGACCTCATGTTCTCTCTTACCTCCAAGCCCATGCATGAGATTCCTCCCGAACAGGATCCTTAGGCTTTCAGAGAGGATGTCCCTTTCTTCTAAGAAGTCCTTTCCCATTGCTCTAATGGGCTTCCTCTCCTCTGCTGTGCTCTGACATCACTCTGTATATTTAATACTGCTATGGTCCTACAGTGCAACTCCATGTTCGATTGCTCAATGAGTCCATTAACCCTAAGAAGGCAGAGATATACCCTTGGTCCAGAACTTTGGGCATCATAGGATCAGTACGTATCTATTGTATTGAATTATAGTACATACATTTGAATAACAGACACGTTATTTATTTTGGATATTATTTAATTTCTAAGACAACAATGTGAATGGTGCATGATTATCCCCATTTAATGGATGAGCAAAGGAAGATCCCAAGGTTCCATTGGTTTTCCACTTCTCTGTCTCCACGCAGAAGGTGTTTTTTCTTTTCTTCTTTCTTTCTTTCTTTCTTTCTTTCTTTCTTTCTTTCTTTCTTTC
>JAJEJO010001335.1:96481-120582 GCA_020662805.1 Glaucomys volans | reverse complement strand
TTCTTTCTTTCTTTCTTTCTTTCTTTCTTTCTTTCTTTCTTTCTTTCTTCTTTTAATCCACAGGGCTCTGTTATACTACTGGGACTTGGAGAGGACAAGGCCCTTTCTTCAGTCAGACTGGTCTAAACAGAGCCAGCCCTCCTTCCCCTTCTTCCCCTCCCAAGCCACAGCTGTGTGTTGGAAAGCTGGATGGCTGAGGCCCCTAATAAAGAGCAGACCTCCCAACCTCCTTACTCCCTCCCCCACCCCTCACACGGTTTTTCAAATTAAAAGTAACTAAAACGTAAGGCCTAAAGGGGAGAGGGAAGTAGAAGGACAACAGCATCCCTAGATCACAGGAAGCCCGGTCTCTCTCACAAGGTAAAGGGTATCAAAAAGCCAGATCCAGGAACGACCAGTCCTGCCACATCTGTCCCAGCTCTGAGGAATGTATGGCCCACCTTGGCTGGGCTGGACCACTCAGCAAGCTCTGGTTCTCAGGCTATTAAAACAGGCTGTGTGTCAGGAATCATCGACAAGGAGCTACTTTCTGCTGCTCTCTGGAAACAGTTTCAGAGACCCAGAAGAGACACTGCATCTTGGAACCAGCGACCCCGGCAGAGGTGGGCAAGGGGTCCTGGAGAGGGGGTCACTGCCTGGACCCTTCACAAGAACTCTTCTTTTTCCACGACTTGGACCGCTTTCAATCTTAGCCTGCAAAGAGACCCCTGGGGCTAACTTCCGAGCCTCCGCAGGGGGCAGTCCCGAGGCAAGCGCTGTCCTCTTCCCTCTCCAGGCCCCCACAACTGTGCGCCGCGTCCGCGACCTCGGCGGAGCCTTTCCTGCAAAGGACCTCTCGCTGGCCCAGGGATGCATCTCTTTCCACAAGCAGACCAGAATTAAAGGGGGTGGGAGAAAGGGCAGTCTGCGCAGTTTTCTTTTGCAAACCACCGAAAGACCCTCCACGTTCAATTCAAGAGGCCAGAAACACCCTCCACCCTCGCCCCGCCCATCAACTTCATTTGAAAAGAAATTGGCAAGTTTGTTTAAATGTGATTTTCACAACTAACGGCTTTGGTTACTATTACATCCTTAAGTCTTAAGCAAAACTGCTTAAGGTCCGAGGAAAGTACTGTTGGGGGTGGAGTTGGGGACCAGGGGAGAAGCCATTAAAAAGCCAGCTCAGAGGGAAACGCTCACGAAAGGCGAAGGTGTGGCGCGGCTAGCTGCAGCCGCTCTCACCCAGGAATTGGGCCGGAGGAATCGGGACCCAGGACAGGGCAACCCTCCCATCCCCCGCCCGCTCCAGTGACCATTTTGATCTGGTTGTAAAAAGTTTACGGGACTCTCTTTTTGAAGGTTAGCTCATCACTGCACCTCTTTATACCTTGCACCCAATTTCTGATCGCCCTCGGTCCTCGAGGCGCAAAGATTCGAGGGCCAGAATCGCGGCACTCCGCATCCCTTTCCCCAAACTTCCCGGCCCCACTCAGCAGGGAAGTTGGGCCTCCTTCCCAAGCGGTCTCGGCCATCTGGACTCCTGGGTTTGAGAAGAAACCTTCACTCTTAACCCCTAAAGGTGGGTGGGTGTGTGTGTAAGGGGGGCGGGTAACAAGAGGTTGAAAAATCACAATCCGGGTACGTGTTGAGATCTTTGTACACAGCCTAGGCCGGCGAAGGCCTGTACTTCAGGATCCCAGCGCCACCCGGTCCCCGCAGGATGTCCCGAGCAGACACCCAGGCAGGAGAGAAAGGACTCCACTGTCGGCCTTGGCTAGGCGGTGCTTCTTGCCTACTGCGCCTCCGAGACCACACAAGACCCCGAGCGTCGAGGGAGCAATCTGGAAGGATCTTAGAACAACACGGGAAGAACGCGGCTGGGCTCGCCCCACCTCCCCCCGACGCCCAGGACTGACTGACGGGAGCAGACCCGACCTCTCCAGGAGCCCCGCGGACCGTGGAGGGCGGAAAACGCGATTCAAACCCGCCTATGGGCAGTGGGAAGGGCGGGGGCTGCAGGGGCAGGACTGGGTTTAAGAAACCACCCGCCTCAATTCGAGGGCCTCCTGCCCCGAGGTTGCTCCTGACCACTGGGTTTATTTTGCTTTTGCAGGGGAGGCAGATGTTGACCTCTCTTCATTTTTGCTCGATCCAGCCTCGGCGAAATCTTCCCCCAACCATTTGCTTCCCTGCACCACCCCCCACCGGGGCGCTATCCCCGGAGTCAGCTCCCCAGGCCTTTAAACCTTTGAGAATGTCACACATGGAAACCTTTAGCAAATGTTTGTTAATGATCATAACAAAGGCATCATTCAAATTAGGCAGGTAATTACTACCAGAAGGACAACTGGGTTCTCGCTTGCTCATCCATTTCCCTCTGCTTTAAACTCCGAAGGAGTTTCTGCGCATAGACACTCCCGCCCAGCCCGCTTTTTTGGGCCCCTTTAAACGGCTCTAAAATGAACTGTGAAGTTACCATTTGCGAGCGGGGAACTCTGGGGTCCTGCGTGCAAGGGGCCCTGGCGGCCCGAACAAGCAGGCGGTAACGCAGCCGCAAAGCGGGTCCTCCTGCACAGGCTTTCTACCTCGCTTCCTTCCCTTTGGGTGCCAGGTCTCAAAACTCAGACCTCTACTTAATATTTAATAATAGCATGAATGCCAGTACCGGCTTTCCTTTTTTATTCCGCCCTCTGGTTGTTTTGAGGGGGTCGTTAGTCCCCGTTCGTTGTCTACAAACATTACGGTATCCTGTTAGCATTCCGAACAAGGGGCTGTTCATATATTTGCCTTCAATGATTTCCTGAAGGAACATGTGGAAGTAATAGCGAGCAGTGCAGTCACCCGAGCCGAAGATGCTCGAGAAGCGGGCGTGCAGAAGAGCCCGGGGGAATGGAGCCCCCAGCTCACCCCCAGGAGTCCTTCTCCCGAGTCTGAAACCCCACGATCCTGTCCCAGTTAGGCACAGCTCCGCGCCCATGGGAGTGCTTCTCTCTAGCCCTCCCCTGCCTGCTGTCCTGTGTTCACTCTCCTGGTGAGGCAGAAGGTGTTGGCTATTCGACGTGCCAGTATCAACCAAGTCGCTCTGCCTATTGGAGTGGTGTGTGGGTTGCGGATGGTGGGGTGGGAGAGGAGGATAAAGGATGACTCCCTCCACCTCTCTCAAACAAGATAATTCAAAATTAGAGCGCGGAAGGCTAATGGGCTCCCCTCCCCCGCCCTCGCTCGGTTGTCCCACTCCGCGCAGGTCTGGTTCTTGGAGCGGCAGCGCCCCCTTTGCCTCGCAAGCAGGATCGTGCTTTTCCAACACTTTTCTAATCTGGGGCACTGGGTTTGAGGCTCAACTCTAGCGTCGGATCTACTCGGTTGGGAGGTACTCAGAGAGAGTCAAAATGCACCCTTCCTCGGGATGCGGAGGTGGCAGGCTTGTTGTAGACAATCCTCCAAACACCCAAGTCTGAGCTTTTTTGTATTGGAGATAGAAGTTAGAGCAACCTCTCCCAGATAATCCCCATAACAAAGGCACAACAAGATAAGTGACTCCTAGGGAGTAAAGGTCGTTCTGGGCAAGAACGTTCCCAATTTACGCAGACCCTCGGTTATTTGTACCCTATCTCTAACTCCATCCAGTCTTTCAAAAACCGGTCATCATCATATTGGACTCAACAGTTTGCCTAATCCCATTAAAGGATTAACAACTACACGATCTTTTCTCCCCAAAGACTCTAGTTCAAAACGACGCAACCGTTCAGAGATGTCGCTCCAGGGCCCTATTTCTGGTTGGGTCAGGAGTTGCTACAGAAGAGACGTTCCTCAATTCTAGATTATATTCTTTCTGGGCATTTATTACAATTTTACGTGACCTTTTTCTTCTTTTCAAAGAGAATACACAACGATAGCATCGTAGGAAAAAAAATCCCCCAAATTGGGAGGCAAACTCATTCTGGAAATGATGGGCTGTTTGTAGTTCCACGAAACATCTTTCCCGGCAGAGCGTCAACACCTCCCCTTTCAACCACCCCCACCCCATCTGGTCTGCTTCTCCCCGCCCGCCCCCCCTGGTCTCCCCCCAGCCAGTTGTTGTCGAAGTCTGGGGGTTGGGACCCGACCCCCTGATTGCGTAAGAGCAAAAGTGAAGGCACAATCTGGAGACTAGGAGATTCAGAGTGCAGGGAATTCTAGGGTAACTTTTATTTTGAAGAGGCCAAGGGGGGGGGGGTTCATTTCCTGACAGCTATTTACTTAGAGCAAATGATTAGTTTTAGAAGGATGGACTATAACATTGAATCAATTACAAAACGCGGTTTTTGAGCCCATTACAGTTGGAGCTAGAAGGAGAGAAACAGAGGAGGGGACTGCAGGAGAGGATTGAAGGCCGTGGACGTACTTTTTACTCCATGTACAGGATTTCCATTTCGGATTGACATAGGAGGAGAAGGTAAGGGAAAGGAAAAAAATGATTTTTGTTTCTAAGGGAAGTCCCTGATCAGACTCTAGCTCTGGAAGAAGCGAAGTTAACTTCAAACTTGGGGCGAGGAGAAAAAAGAAGAAAATGGAGCTGAATTTCAGTTATTGTCCAGAGAGTAATTTATTCTGAATAAACTTCACGGGATGAGGGATACAACCGTAGAGTTAGGAAGTCTGGAATTTTAAAACAACAACAACATTTTCCAGACCTATTTTTAAAAGTAGTGTTTTTCTAACAACCCTATGGCCTCCCAAAGAAATTGTTTAGGCTTACATTTTTGAGGTTTCTTTTGGAGGTGGGGGTGGTATTCGTGGATGCTGGGACGAACACCAAGTAACGCTGGGGGTGGAGGCAGAGGTGTTTGCTCTCTTCTTGGCAGTGGGTCCTGGAAGGCGACAGGTTTTTAATGAGTATTTTCATTCCTCGTTCGCGGTTTGGCGGGATATCGCTGCAACCGGTGGTGTGGAGCACGGCTGGAGGACCGGGAGAGGTGGGGAGAGAAGGGCGCCGAGTGGGGCGCGGGAAAGGGTTTTGAGCTGGGGGAGGTGTGAAGGGCTCGCCTGGAGGAGGCCGGACCTCGGGTGCCTGCCGGGTGCACATGGCGCCAGCCAACCGCGCGTAATTACTGGACGGCGCTGCGCCTGGTGCGAGCCGGGGCCAGACTCAGCACTGCGGTGGAGGCAGGACCAGCAGAGAACCGGCTTGGGCGAGGGTTTGAGGACCTTGGGAGCGATTTGCCGGGTCAGTGAGGTGTGAGAAACAGCGGGCGCCAGCCCCGCAGTGCGCTCGGATTGAGTGCCTCTGGCGGGGGCGACAGCGGCGGCGCGGGCGAACGGTCTGGAGTAATGACAAACACATTTGGCCCCAAGTGAAAAAGTCGTCGTTGCCTCGCATTCCAGCAACTGGGATTTAAGGAATTCCGAGCTGCTCTCCAAGGGGCCCTCATTGTGCACGGTGGTCCCCACCCCCACTGGTCTCGGCTCGTCTCCTTCTCTGTGGGATCGTTTCTGCAAAGCCGGGTGCTCGGTTTCTGCTCAGTCCTGGCCGCAAGCAGAAGAGTCCAAGTCTCCTCCAAAGTGCTGACCTTCTCGTGAGGAAGTTAGAGACTACTCGAAACGGACAAACTTCGCTGCTGGTAAGACAGGTGAGAGGCCAACCGTCCTCACCCATCCTGTGGGCACCCCAGTCGGGGACGCTCTCTCCCCTTGGTGCTTCTTCGCGCTGGCATGCGTGGCACTGACCGCCCGCGCTCATCCTCACCAATCGCCCCGGTTCTCTGTTTCTTAGCGGTGACCTCCCTGCGGGCTACCAAACCTTCTAAGCGCATCCCTCCTTCCTCCGCCGTCTATCTCCAAGGAAATCAGTTTTTACACGTGAGATTAACTCCTCTGGGCAGCACCAGGGGAGCGGGCGGCGTCCACTTGGCTTTGAAATTATTGGGATCTGCGGTCTGTTCAGAAAGGGTGTTGACTAACTCACAGCAAAGGGAGTGTGGCCCGACCCGAGTATGCTGCCAGATGGTGTCTGGGCGGCCCGGCCAGGTGTGCGGGAGTGCCAGTGCCCTGGCGTCGCGCCTTGGTGGAAAAGGAAGTGCTGGGCACTCTCTACTGTAGGTCTCTTTCAAGCCAGGGCGCTCATCCCCCACTAGACCCCCCAGCCCTGGCTTAGACCTCGGAATGTACGGAAACTGCCTGGAAGATCTTGCCACTCAGACCATCTACGAGGGTGGGAGGAAAACATTGGCTAGGAGGGAGCGTGGATGGTCCCTATCAAGTCTGGGCCGCTTTGTGCGGGGCCGAACTGCCTGGAAAAGCCCCGGACTGGGCGGTGTGGGAAATGACTTTTGGCTCCATGACCGTATTGCTCAATGTTTTGGACCCACTCATCTCGCCTCGATCGCTCCCAATCAGAACTAGGACGCTTTATGGAGTCTGAAGGCAAACCGGGCACGACTTATCTAACACCCCAAAGCCCTGCGAGGTCTTGGGCCGCCTGAGGAGAGGGAGGGCGCCCCCGGGCTTGCGGACCTCACCCGCAGCCGCGCTGGCTCTGGTTTTACATAACCCTCCTCTCCATCTGGCAGACCTGGACCCTGGCGTTGCACCTCCTCCCGGTTCTCGACCTCTTCCTTTTTACAGTCTTCTCGAAGAGGAACCCTTTCTTGACTCCCAGACAGGCGGGAACCTGTCCTGTCCTGCTTTGACACCCTGGTCAGTCCTTGCTTCGGAGTTCTTGCATAGTCCTGCTTTTGGATTCACCCAAGGACAGCTGGACCTTGCTGGAGAGAGTGAGTGGGCGCCAGAGGAGAGGGAGGCGCCAGGAGTGAGCTGTTGATGGTCCCTTGTGCCCATGGATCTCGATCCAGTCCTTAGATCGCCAGGGATTTGAAACAGAGCCCGGGCGCCCAGCTCTAGGCCGGGGCTGCTTTCCTCCCGGGGCGCAGACAGGGGAGGGATGCAAGGGGAGGGGCAACGGGCTGGGCTTTGCAGCTGAAAACGCGTCTGGCGCCGAGGCGGGCCCGTTTTGTGCCTCCTGGGGACAGGCCGTGGGCGGCGCGCGTCCTGAGGACGTGGTGGCCAGCGTCTTCCTGTAGACCTCGATGGGTGGGACTCCTTCTGCCTTTCGGGGAGCTGGGACCAGGTTACTCATTGTTAGTGGAAAAGTGACAATTTTGGCGGAAAGAGAAAAAAAAAACTGAATAGGAGACCAAGAGGTGCGGCTTTCAGTGCCCCTCGAGTCCAGCACGCAGGATCTGCCTGAAGCATCAGCCTTGGGGAAGAGGGGTGAAAGGAATCTTGCGGGATCGCGCCCAGCGCGGGATGCAGGGTCAGGCACAGATTGCTTCTCCCGACTACAATGTAGTCCTGCGGTGCTTGCCCTTTGCTGAAGTGGCTCGGCGGCATTTCCTTTTGTTTTAAACTGAACGGCGAACCAAGGATGGGCTGAGAAAGTGGATGGTGGGAGGGGATAAAAGGAAACTTCAGACTTGGGTCGCCTCCTTCCCTGCCTCTGCTACAGTTCTCCCTCCCCAGCGAAAGGGGAGTGAGAGAAGTCAGTGGACGAGGGTGTGCTTGGGGGCGGTAGCAGCAAAGGCGAGCGTCGGGCAAGGTGGGTACGGAGGAAGGAGAATGTCTTAAAAGCTGAGGGGGCTCAGGCTCAGCTCGCCCTGGTCTTACCTTCCTACTACTGTCCGCGGCCGTGTGGCGCTCTGGCCCATAGGAGGCGCTGGTGCACGCTTGTAACCCTAAACCCCTCGGCCCCTCTCCCTTCACCCCGCCCAGCCCCTCTCCTCCACCCCGCCCGGCCCCCTCTCAGGTCTCAGTCGAAAACAATGCAAACGCAGAGCGTCGTGTCTGGGGTGTGGTTGCATTTTCAGCTCTGTGGCAGGGAGCACGGCGACTAGGGCAGTGGGACACCGGAGCGGACCGGCGTCACCACCAATATCGTGGCGACCGAGCCTCCCAGAGGGTGTAGGAGGCGGAGAGTGGAGCGGCCCAAGCCGCAAAGGTGTGGGTGTGGCGGTGTCTGGAGCCAAACGGTGCGGGTGCGGAACCTAGGAGGGAAGGTTTGCAAGTCGCGGTCCGGGCTGCGCTGTCGGGGACCTGGAGTCTGAGCTGAGGGCTGCGGAGCGAGCCAGCCGGGTAAGATTCGCGGGGCTGCCGCGCCCTCTAGCGGACTCCTGGGGCGCGCCCCGCGTCCGCCAACCCCGGGCGGTCGGCGCCGCAGTCGCGGAGCGGAGAGCTGGGAGCCAGGGCCCCTAGAAATTACGATCATCAGGGTCACCTTTACCCCTTCTGAGGGCCTCGGATAACTCCCGGCAGGCACTGCTGGTCCCAGGGGGCGCTGGGTGGGCGAAAGGGGGTTAAGGCCCCAGGTGTGGGCTGGAGACCTGGGGTGTCATTTATAATTCAGTCTGCCGGGGACCGGAGTCCCCTGCGATCTTGGAGGACAGTTGCCACCTTCTGCGTACCAGCCTGCACAGGTTGCCCTGCCGCGCCGGCTGCCTGTTGTTGTTCGTTTGTTTTACGACCCTGCGTTATTGTGCAACGGAAAGGTCGTTTCCAATCAGCCGGGCTGCGCAGTCCCTGCCGGGCGGGTTTATCAGGGATGACAATGGCGTGCGAACAGATTGGGCAGCGCGGCCGGGGACCTGCATCGCGGTCCCCAGGCTCGGCCCAGGTGGTCTTCCTGCCCCGATTGGCTGAAACGAGGAAGTGCTGAGGGCGTGGGTGCCACAATACCTGTGTGGCGGGTCCTGCTGAACTTTTGCTGTCTGGCGGAGCAGCGTCCTCTTTCCGGCTGCCAAGGCCAGGTTGCCTGGTGCACCCGCTCTTAGCTGTATGGTAATGGTGCCAGCCCTTCCCCGAATCTCCTGGGGCCCGGGGCGGGGGGACTCCGGCATTTTCGACAGCAGTTTTGCTATATTTGCTTTCTGTCCGAGGCTTTCAGCAGAGGTTACCACAAAACCTAAAAGTACAGCCTAAGAAAGGCAGATTGTAAGTTAAGATGTGGGAAATTTTAGCTCAGAATTCTTTGCAGTGACGTCTGTGTATCGATGAATCCCGGGATGCACGTCCTTGGACCAACACTGCCATCTACTGGTCATTCTGAAGAACTGCTGTGACCCTTAGAGTGGGCTTGGAGGAGATTTCATGCGAGCGGGAAGATGCATTTTTCGTCAGTTAGGAGCCCTTAGCCGCAAGAAACACTGACAGACATTGGTTTTGTGGACATTTATGTAGTTTTCCCCCTCTTTTTTCCCCCTTGTGCTGGGGATGGAACCCAGGGCCTCAGGCATGCAAGCGCTCCACCACGGAGCTACACTCCCAGTCCCCAGGCCTAACAATCATTAACACATGATTGTTAATCATTTTACATTTACTAATGAACAAAGGCTTTACCTACCTCATCTGATGATCAGAGTAGAATTGTGAGAGCATTTGCGTTCCTGTTGTAAGCGAGGAGACCTACTTTGGGGGATTTGGCGACCTCAAGTTCAATGCTCAATTGTACTACAAGTTTAGTGACACTTAAAAGAAAATGTCATTTTATTCTACCATGGTTAAATATCTGGTGCAAGGAAGCAGAAAAATTTATGAACTCTGATTGTCCCATAAAATGCTCCCGTGTAAAAATACCCACCCATCATTGGAATGTCTAATGGAGCTCCAGGGAGAGCAAAATAAGGTTCTGGTGGGGCACAGATCCTGGGAAACATAGTCTTCACTGGAAAACACTAGTGGCCACTGAGGTAGACCTGCATTTGCGTTGCCTGGGCTGAAGTTATGAGACTGAGTAGAACTCTGCCGAGAAAAAGTAAGATGTGTAATTTTCACAGTTAGAATTAACTTAGGAGAGCCAAAATTAACTGAACCTCGGGAATCTGAATCTTGAGGTCATCAGTGGCTTTGGGGCCATGAGAGTGTCTCTTGTGGTCTTTAATCATGCCAGGGTGGGGTGAAATTCAATATTCAATGGTCCTGCTGTGGGGTGTGCTGTGCTGGTGGTGATGGGGGAGCTGACTTTGATTTGATGAGCGGAATGACATGGTGTTCTGGAAATAAGGCCCTTGCATTGCTTTCTTTCTGTTTACTCTCTTAGCATGGTTGTCCTCTGTTGAAGTCCATTTTCAATGGCTCTTCACTTCTGATTGCAGGGAATGAGATGGTATACTGTTAAAGAGAAAGGATGTAGCTGCAATCAGATTTGTTTCTCTGTTAATGGGACTGCTTATACTGGTTCAGCTAATATTCTTCATGGCTACACCAGGCTGGAGGTGGCAAAGGCAAGGGAGTGAACCCCTGGCCTGGGATGAATTTGGAGTTCAGATCCACTTTCCCAGTGATGCAGGGCAAGTCTGGAAGTAGCCACCTCTGATATGTTCTCATATAACACATCTTATGAATCTGTAGAAAAAGAATCAATATGAAAAGCAAAGAACTTTGTAATGAACTGTGTAAGTGAATCCTGCATAATGTTGTAGAGCAAGCAGGCAAGTCAGATATTATTAGTCCCAATGTATAGAAGAAGAGAATGAGCTCAGAGACATGGACAAAGTGTCATATTTGGGAGCAGAACCTAGTTCCATGTGATTTGCATTGTATCTTCTGAGAGAAGGAGCAAAAAACCATGTCACCTGCTTGAGAGCAAACACGGCACAGATCTATTTTCCCAGGTTATTTCTCCAAGTTGCAGAAAATGCCCTTTGAGCTGTGAATATGGAGGATCGAGATTGAAGTCCTACATAGAGTAGGCATGAGAGAAATAACGAACAATTAAAAAAATGCTTTGGATGAAATCTGCTGTTTGCCCTGCAAAGTGGTTATCACCACTGACTCTGACAGTGCCTCAGAATTCGTAACCTCAGTTACTTGTACTTCACACCTGACTTGAGGACGGTGTCCGGGATAGCAGTAACTAAGGATGAACATTTCCTCCCAGAATAGAAAAGCACCAGGAATAGCAAGACTCACTCCCACAGGGCCAATAGATGAGGGAAAACTCCATCTTTCCCGTCGCCTCCCTGTGGGGCGGACACTCGGCAATCATTCACGAGTACATGGTCTGAGTTACAGATGAGTAATGACATGAAATTTCACAAATATGCCTGGATTTCTAGCCAGGGAACGGGTGTTATCTGAGATGGGAATTTGAAATCTTAAGCAAACACATGTTGATGCTCAGTATTGGCGTCATTATCGCTCTGCAGGAGGCCCTGTTTTCATTGCCCACTTTGTATGTCAGTAAATAATCCTCCCTGGCAGCAGGGCCACCATATCTGGACACACAGAAGGAAATCTGGTGGGGCCTGGCCAGGGCAGAATGCTCCTCAGAACCTGCTCTGTAAACGCAGCGAGTCCCTCTGCTAAGCTCGCCAATGCTTGAAAGATATATCGCCAGCAAGCTTGGCTAAAGAAATACCAGATATAAATGTGATAAAACCCAAGACATCAAGCTGGCGCTGGAAGCCACTTTGAAGTTTGCTAAGAGGGTTATCAGTGGGAGGCTGATATTTGTATGTACAAACACACAGGCCGTTGCTGCTAATTGTGGTAAGTGAGGCGGCCAGCCTGGCTCTGGGGCCCGCTGCGCCTGCCACCGCAGCCATGCGGAAACCCTGCGTCTCTCAGTACCCGCCAAGATCCTCAGAAGCCGTCAGCCAGCCCCCATCGTGTGAACTGCACTTGGGTTCACATCACTGCAATTATTTCTCCCACTGTGGTGAGCAAAGAAGGAAAGGAAGAGGGCCTCCCATTTGTGTTAGGAAATAGTGGGTGTGTAAGGGGACAGATCAAAACATTGATCTTCCCTTGAGAGAGACCGTATGGTGGAGTGGAGAGAGCAGAGCTTTTGCATCTCACAGACCCTGTTACTATGCTGGCTCTGCCACCAGCTGTGTGTCTTTGAGTCATTTGCTAAACTTCTCTGGGCCTCAATTGCCACTTCTTAGACTCAGCTGTCACAGTTACTCTAATCAAATATGGCACACACATAAAAACTTTGGCTTAGTAAATAAAGACTTCTCATTCTCTTGTTTTTCCTATCCAACCCTCCCACCCCCAGCATTCCATCTTTCAGCTGTCCTTCTTCCTCTTCCATTTTCCTGATAGAATTCAGTGAAGCAGAAATTGATTTCTGCAACTAGGCCACTGTAAAGCCAAAACACATGACCAGGCACCACCGAAAACTAGGTTTAGTCCGTTATTGCCTGGATCCCTGTCCACTAAAACAAACAGCTGCAAAACAGCTAGGGCTTAGCAAGGCATACCTTGACACCCTGGCCCCCAGTTTTTAAAGACAGCATACTCAGGAATCATCTGCGCACATCCAGTTTCCAGTCAGGGATGGAACACACCAAGTCCCCTTAGTTCACTCCATTGCATGAGCTGGGGTGCAATGGGCCCCCCGCTATGGGTTCTCTTAAAGCCTTCCTTCCTGCTCAGGCCTAGGAGGGTGAGTTGAGAGCTTAGAGGTCCCAGTACCTGTGGACCCACTTATAGCTCCTTTTTATTGACTCCAGCAATAGGGCTTTATCAGTGACCTTACCTGGAAGGTGAAGGAGGGGACAAAGTGAGTGGAGGAGTAGAAGAGAAAGAAAAGACAAAGGGATCTTTTTAGAGAGCTGCAGAATAGACCAGTCAGTGGTTTACCGCAGACCTACATGGGCTCCGCTTTTTATTTTATTTTTTTGTGGTCCTGGGGATTGAACTTAGAGGTGCTTTACCTCTGAGTTACACCCCAGCAACTCCTTTACAAGGTTTTGCTAAGTTGCTGAAGGTCTCACTAAGTTGCCAAGGCTGGTTGCAAGCTTGCAATCCCCCTGCCTCAGCCTCCCGAGTTGCTGGGATTACAGGTGTGTGCCACCATGCCCAGTCAAGCCCCTGTTTAATTTCTTTTTCTTCCTAATTTTTGTTTCCTTCCCTTCCTTTCTTCTTGCCCACTGCTTGACCCGTTTGCGTCTTGTGGATGTTCAGTTTCAATCTCTTTCCACTTCTCTGTTCCCCAAATATTGCTGTGGGAATTGAGTTTCTGTAGGTGCTGTTTCTCCAACATGAAAGTGGTTGGTTTCCATCGGTCCAACCCAGGAGGTCAGGTACCATCCTCTCCCTTCCCCTCATTCAAGCTGTGTCCTGTGTCCGAGGTCTTGCTTAGCCCTGCTGTGAACCCGGCAGGTCTTCCTGGAACCCAGGCTGGGCTTGGGATGTTGCTCTGTGCCCCAGATATCCTGTAAGTGTCCTGTAAGTGACATCGGTGAGGGGGACTTTCTCAAACTTTATATCAGAAAGTTATTTTCATATTAAAAGTTGTTTCTGAAAGTTGTAGACAATGAGAGCTTTTGATGAACAGTAGCACGAAGCAAGTGACAACCCCGTTGGAGAAAGAAGTGCTGTAGTTAAGAAGTTGAGAAAATCATTAATGTTAATTTCTTTATTTTTGCATTCTTAATTTAAGTGGTCTAAGGAACAGTTCTCCTGTACTCTCCAAGACAATAAATTAGGACCTCTTGGAATTCTGAAAGCTACAGGCAATCAAAAAGTTGTTTCAGCTTCCGATCCTGTCGTGATCTGGGAGTCCCATCAGGCTATTTGATTCTTTCTTTTTAGATCTCTTATTGTGAATCTTAAATGAGGACCTTTTAAAAATTTTTTTTTGCTAAAGTGATGCAGTTAGCATTTTTTATTGTGCAAAGCATAAAGAGAGCTAGGCTCAAGGGCTGTTTTCTGTTAGTTAATGCTGTTTCTGTTTGGCTTTTGACTTTTGCAGTTTTCCGGAGCTATGGGAACTTCCCATCAGGCCTTCCTTGTCTTCGGCTGTCTCCTCACAGGTATGCATCATTTTCCTGGGGAAACCCTGTTTTCTATGTACCCTGAGCATGTAGTCCACAAGATTGTAAAACGAAATGGAAAATTTTCTAGAACTTTCACAAACCCTCAGCTCCCTCCATTGCACTTCATTAATTCCATTTCAAAAAGAAAGATCTCCAGTGCTGGTATATATATATATATATATATATATATATATATATATATAATATATAATAATATGTATATATATAATATATATTATATATACACACATATATGTATATATATATAATTTAAAATACATATATATATATAAAATATAAACTTCATTTATATATATATATATAAATAAAATCCTGGCATATTAGTTTTAATAGTTCAATTTTGCCTGCTACCTTCTTCTGGGCTTCTGGAAGAGGTGCATCAGAAAAACTCAAGCATATTCAAAAGAAATAAAGAATAGAAAATTCTTGTCCAGGCAATTATACCTGTCAAATCAACTCACCCATTCTTATGGTGCTTGAGAGTCTCCCAGACACCTCTACCCTTCTCTAGGAATCTAATTGATAGATGAGTATTTGACTCTTGGGAATCTTATTACTCTTTCTCATCAAGAGGATGCCATGCACATTTCTTGAAACATTGATCAAATTTTCCTAGTTTTCATCTAGGTATTTATGCAGTGCAGATGTTCCCCTGAATCCAGTGCTTTCTAGTCTGAGGAATTAACTTAGCCTGCCCTACCCACGTGGGTACGGTGGAGTGGAGCAGGACCAGAGACTTAGTAATCCTAAACTCCAGTAAGTGCACCCCACCTACAGGGTGATAGGTGACTCGGATGCCCTGACAACTGCTGTCCTAACAAGCTCAGGAACCACAGTGGTGGCATACTGAAGTTGGATGGGATTCCCACTTTAGCCTCCAAGGTATATTAGAGGCTACTGATTAAGTTATAATCTCTTCCATCTGTTTTACAGACAAGCAAAGCTAGATTGAAATCTGAGGTCCTGAAATGAATTTAGAGTTTTTGCTCTTCAACTTAATCTATTATTTGTGAATTAATCCACATCATCCTGCTTTGGCTTCTGCAAGTCATTAGAGAGTGATGGCATCAGAGGGCTGGAAGAAGTGGGAGATGTGTCGTTCTTGAGCACAGATTGGCTCTGGGCTTTGCTCAGTCCACTTCCCTGCCCTGTTCTTATCCCATCCCCACTCTGATTGTGGTGCTGGGCCTCACGCATCCTAGGCAAGTGCTCTATTGCCAACCTACATCCCCAACCCCTCACCTCCTTTTTAACTAAGGGAAACTTCTTCAGAGAATGTACAAGATAAAGAAGCCATATGTGTTTGAGCCCATGCCATCTTGGGATATTTTATGGTCACACATAAGAGACTGAAATATGGAATTGGAATCAGACGTCCTCTATCCATCTGAGTGTTTGGAGGGGCCACACTGGGGGCTTGGTGGGGCTATTGAGGCCTTTGGAACGCTCGCTCTCTCAGCAGATGCAGAGGCTGTTATAATGGGGGGCCTTTCATGGGCATCCAGGCTAACGGATTTTTGCGTAGAAATGGTCATTGTTCATGTGGCTGCTGCTGTGGCTTCTCTCAGTTCCCTGAGTGAGACCGTCCTTTCTGGCTGCACCCTATTCAGGGCATGTTTCCTTTTACAGGGCCGGGCCTAATCCTCTGCCAGCTTTCATTACCCTCCATCCTCCCAAACGAGAATGAAAAGGTTGTGCAGCTGAATGCCTCCTTTTCTCTGCGATGCTTTGGGGAGAGTGAAGTGAGCTGGCAGTACCCCATGTCTGAAGAAGAGAACCCCAATGTGGAAATCAGAGATGAGGAGAACAACAGTGGCCTTTTTGTGACAGTGCTGGAAGTGGCCAGTGCCTCGGCGGCCCACACTGGCTTGTACACTTGCTATTACAACCACACTCAGACAGAAGAAAGCGAGATTGAAGGCCGGCACATTTACATCTATGTGCCAGGTGAGTTGGATGGCTCCCCCGGATGGGCGCTTGGTGCTTGGCCTGTCTCTCATGATCTGTTTTGTGTGTGTGTGTGTGTGTGTGTGTGTGTGTGTGTGTTGCTGACGATCAGACTCAAGGCCTTTTTAACTCTGCTAAGATATTTTAAAAATGTAAAATTACTAAGTATTTACAGGGGAAAATTTGAAAAATAGGAAACACATAAAATGAAATAAATATCATTTGTAAAGTCATTATCAAGAAATATTCATGTTGAGATGGGTCCTGTTGGGGTGTTGTCCAGGCTGATCTTGAACTCCTGGGCTCAAGTGATCCTCTGGCCTCAGCCTCCCAAGTACCTGGGACTACAGATACACATCATTGTGCCAGAGGAACATGCGAAATTACATAAAGATCATTTGTAATGTTATTATTTAGAAATAGTCATTGTTAACATTTCAGAACTCTACTAAGTTTTGAAAGTCATCTTTAGGATGGTGTGTCCTCCCTTGGCATTGTGCAAAAAGTCTGAAATATATTCATTTCTATTCACTTTAAACAAATTTAGTGATGGGAAACCCCATGCTAGCAACGACGTTATCCTGTGTCCTCTGAGAAGCAGAGGCCAAGATGGGAGTAAGTGGGATTGAGCAGGTGAGGGTTATCAGGGGGAAGGCCTATGAGAGGGATCCTGCAGAGGCTGGGAGAGCCATCGGACTGCCTGGTCACTGTGACTCTGCGGTGGCTGGGTCCTAGCTTGCTGTGCTGGTTGAGGAAGGGTGAGAACCCCCCAGCCTATGGACCCCAATTTTGCTCTTTCTTTGGAAGAAGTATCCCGGGGGAGTGTGGCTGTAGGTTGCAGTGGGCTTCAGGACCGGCCTTGGACCTTACTGTCCCCTGTGGTCAGAGGGAGGGCTGTGCAGTGCTTTGGCCCAGCAGTCACACTAACCCTGGGCTTAGAGGTGAACTTGCAAAGCCATTTTCCTCTCCCTACCGCTTGGCTCTCCCTGAGGCTCCTTTGTGATTCTGTCCTCTGTCTCCGTGTATATTGCCTTCTGTGGAGGACAATTGTTCAAAGAAGGACCTCCTGCTGCTTAAACATGGTAGGGAAGATGAGCATTTTAACCAAGACCTGGCTGATGTGTTCTGTGTATTTTAACCTGAAATTAACTGGCAGCTTAGTTTGCTGCAATCTTTGCTAACAAAAATCAAGCATTTGGAACTCTGAGCACAAATGTGAATGATGGGGATTTCGGTATTTTGTTGGGAAAATTAAAGAGGGCTACAGTTAAACTGTTTATAATTCTTGCCATCCTTGTTTTGGGAGGGGTTAGGTAAGAAAGTAAGTCTTACAAATGGTTTCTGCCTTTCTTTTCTGGTTTTTAATCTGATCCTCCTCCTGCCCTCTGTTGCTGTGGGCACCCCCAGGGATGCCAGCCCTCTTCACTTCTTTCCTGGCACTGATTCCTATGAAACTTCCTTCTTAACAGTAAAAAAACTGTGAAAAGTGCAGACATTTAGAATGTCACCCCAACTTCGCACTGAAGCCACACTTAAGTTCCTGCACTTGAATTCCCTAAGTGAGGGATGGAGGGGCTGGGGCAGGGAATAGGGGGGATTTCTCTCTGCTGCGAAGAGAATAGTGGGAACTGGGAACATAGGTTTGTTAAAGGTATTTGGGTCCCAAAGTGTTGATCCACCTGAAATTGTCCAAAAAGATTTTTTTTGGCCCCTCCCTCCACAAACACCATCCAAGTAGCGCCTGATTTGCTATCTGGCTGGGGTCAGTGGGGACAGCCAGGGTCCCTTTTTGCAACTGGTGCTTGAGACTCTTAGTGCTTCTTGCCATGGTAGCTTAACTCATTGCTTCCTGGAAAAGAAGATTTCAGGGCCTGGATTGTTCTTTTCTTTCTCTTCTCTTCTCTTCTCTTCTCTTCTCTTCTCTTCTCTTCTCTTCTCTTCTCTTCTCTTCTCTCTCTTCTCTTTTTTGGGTGACACTGGGAATCAAACCCAGGGCCTTGTGTGGGCTAAGCACAGGCTCTGCCACTGTGTTGTGTCCCCAGCTATGAACTTTATTACTTGAGTGGTTATTTTTTGATAGATTTCTGTATTATTCTTCAGTAATACTGACTGTAGGCGTTACAGGTTACTAAAAGCATTTCATGATATAAAGATCATGGCTATGTTCTCCTGTTTGGAACAGAATTTAACTGTATTATTTTGCTTTGCATTTTAAAATTTTGACTTGTGTTCCTGGCTGGTATTTCTATTTATCATCAGCATTTTTAATTGGGTACCAGGAGTTTGATATCATTCAGACTTTTTAAGTCACCTTCTGGCCATCACAACGACTAATGTCAATGGGGATGCTCTTCTGGATATGTTTATAAAGGTAAAATTCATACCTAATAAGAATAATGCGGGGTTGGGGATGCAACTCAGTGGTGGAGTGTTTGCCTAGCACATGTGTCCCTGGGTTCCCAGAGCTGCAAAAAAGGAAACTCTAGTGGAATGATTTTTCTGCATATATATGAAAAAGTGAAATTAATGCCTAATAGATTCTTCTTTCTTTTCTGAACCACAGACCCAGATGTGGCCTTTGTGCCCCTAGGGATGACGGATTATCTGGTCATCGTGGAAGATGATGATTCTGCCATCATTCCCTGCCGCACCACGGATCCGGAGACTCCTGTGATCCTGCGCAACAGTGAGGGGCTGGTGCCTGCCTCCTATGACAGCAAACAGGGCTTCAATGGCACCTTCAGCGTGGGGCCCTACATCTGTGAGGCCACCGTGAAAGGGAAGAAGTTCCAGACCATACCCTTTAACGTTTATGCTCTGAAAGGTACTTGTATGCTGTCCCTCCTTTAAAAAAGAGCAACAGGCAAACTCATCAGATGCACGTGGGATTTTAATTTCATCATAGTTACTGGTGATGGAGAACTGGAATTCTGGTTTGGGGATTCAGGACCCCACCTTTGTATAATGCAGCTGATTGCAGTGGCCATAATTTTAATTTTAAGTTTTAAGGTTAGCATTAAGCTTAAAATTACTAAAGGCTAAAGTTTTCTTACCCATATAAGGTTTATGTTTTATTGGTTGACTTCAAAATACTGTAAGGAATTCTTTTCGTGTATAAGCTTCTTACTATTTGATTCACATTCTTGACTACAGAGACCTTAAACACAAACATACACCCCAGGGGCTTGGATACCTGGATTAATTTTAGTAATTTAAGAATTAAGCGATTTTAGTTATGAGAAAAAATTGTACCGCAGACTTCATATCCCTTTGATGTGAGTGGTTAATGTGAATGGGAGGGCGTGACGCAGACTGGGAGTTGGGATCGGTAGATGTTCCTGGAGCACTCACCTACATGAAGGCAGTGGTAAGGGTGTGCCATTGGACTCTTGTTAAGGGCTCATTTTGTACCATACTGGGTTCTGGAAAGATGCTGAGAATAACTGAGGTGCAGATTGGAAGAGAAATAGTGGGACAGGAGTAAAGTGTGTAGAATAATTCATAATAGCCAAGTAATGGCACCAGCCTACAGTCTGTCAGCAGATGAAGGGATAGAGAAACACAATGGGGTTTTATGCAGCCACAAAGAAGAATAAAGTCATGTCATTTGCAGGAAAATAAATGGAAATGGTGTCCAGAATTTTGAATGACATAGTCAGACTCAGAAAGAAATGTGTCATATTTTTTCTCCCACATGTGGAATCTGGAAGGAAAAACAGGAAAAAGAGAGAGAGAGAGAGAGAGAGCGCTAGAGAGAGAGCATGAAACTAAAAGGAGACTATCAAAGAAGAAGGGGATTGAGATGGGGCGAGGGAGGAAAGAAGGGGTGGAGGAGAATTGGGGAGTGAGATCAAATTATGTTTCTATGTATGCAAAAATACACCACAACAAAATGTACCATTGTTTATAATTAATATGCACCAATTGAAAAAATCTTACAGGTGCCTAGAACAGTGTTGGTCAGTAAGGATTGGTGAATTAAATGAATAAATACATCAGTAACGGTGATTGTAAAAAACGTTCAACCATAACTAACCCAAATGTGGTATTATGTTCAGTGGTAATTTATTTTTGCTATTGTTATATCTTGTGTTTCTGTATTAGTATAACTACATGACAAATTGTGTATACCGACTCAAAATCAAAGTTTCCGAGATTTTTCAATTTTGATCTTGATCAAAGTAGTTTGCAAATTATTTTCAGGGTTTTCTTAAACAAATAAGCCTAAACTTTATAAGACCCTCACTATATTATGAATGTTTAGGTCTTTGTGTTTGTTGGTTTTATAGCAACATCAGAACTGGATCTAGAAATGGAGGCTTTGAAAACTGTATATAAGTCAGGAGAAACGATCGTGGTCACCTGTGCCGTCTTCAACAATGAGGTGGTCGACCTGCAGTGGACTTACCCGGGAGAAGTGGTAGGTATCCTCGGGAGGCATGAAGATTTGCACTGAGCCCTCTTCTTCAGAAGTCAGGAAGAAATGGGCAGATTCTATGGCTACAAGAAAACAGCCAAACAATTAGAAAAATGAACAAACAAGTCTGTTCTTTAGTTTGTTTGTTTGTTTCTGTTTTTGTACCAGAGATGGAGCCCAGGGGTGTTTAACCACTGAACCACATCCCCAGCCCTTTTTTATATTTTATTGGAGACTAGGCCTCATTAAGTTGCTTAGGGCCTCGCTAAATTGCTAAGGCTTGCTTTGAACTCTCAAACCTCCTGCCTCAGTCTCCCAAGTCACTGGTGTGCTCCCCCTCACCTGGCCCTCTGTATTTTCACATTTGCTAATTACTGAGAAAGTCGTTCATTCTCATTGTCTTGGCTCTTGTGCTTTGGGTTTGAGGCATCTGACAGAGTTGATTGCTTGCCCTCTTTCTTCTTTTTAAAGATGTTTTTATTATAATTTCCCGATCCCCCCCTCTTTTTTTTTGGTACTGGGGATTAAACCCAGGGGCACTCCACCACTGAGCCACATCCCCAGCCCTATTTTGTATTTTATTTAGAGACAGGGTCTCACTGAGTTGCTTAGGGCCTTGTTAAGTTGCTGAGGGCTAGTTTTGAACTCGCCATCCTCCTGCCTCAGCCTCCCAAGTGCTGGGATTACAGGCGTGCGCCACCACGCCTGGCTCCCCATATTTTTTAATTGGTGCAATCTCTATTTTCTGCTGGTTGGTACCCAGGTCACTGTGCGTTCCTGTTCTGCCTCCTATCAGCCTGGCTCATATTCAGTGAACAGGCATCTCTGTAATCATTCAACATTTAGTGATGGTCATGAAATCTTAAGCACCGTGCTGAAGCTGGTCCCTGTCCTGAGGAAAGAGGGGAAGGGAACCACTGTACTGTCCTGGGTCACTGGAGATTCAGACGTGGAGTCTCATTCATTCTTTTTGTTGTTGTTTTGTTTTAGTTGTAATCGACACATCATCACTGTACATATTTATGGGGGTGCAGTGTGATGTTTTGGTACATGCATACCTTGTATAATGATCAAATCAGGGTAATTAGTGTATCTATTTAGCGCAAGCATTTATTGTTTCTTTATGATAAAACTTCAAAACCATTTCTTCTAGTTATTTCAAAATATACATTATTATTGTCTGTAGTTGCCTTACTGTGTGATAGAAAACCAGAACCTATTTCTTCCATCTAACTATAACCTTGCACGGTCTCCTTTGTTCTAATGCACAGTGGCAAGTGTGTAGGAGAACTGTATGTAGAAGCGCAGTGCACAATGAGGAGCTGTGTTTAATACCACAGATGAGAGCCTCAGGGAACAAAACCCGCATATGTATACGTATATACATATGTACATATTTTTTTTTCTTTCACTCCTGATTTATAAATTTCTGCTTCTTGCTCTTTTTGGCAGTTGACAGTGTTTTTCCCTAGGATCCATTGCTCTCTTGCTTTGACTGCTGCTCTTTCTTCCTTTCTGGGATACCCTGTTTGTAAGTCAGGGGGTGGTTCTCACATTATACCTTAGTAAACCCTTTTTTTTTTTTTGCAGTGCCAGGGATCAAACCCAGGGCCTTGTTCTTGCGAGGCAAGCACTCTACCAACTGAGCTATATCCCCAGCCCCCATGCCTTAGTAAACCTTATATGTTGAAGGGACACTCATAGTCCAATATGTGTACATCTTCCCTGAAATAGGAAGCAGTTTGTTTTTTTTGCTGTTCATTCTGGTTGCCTTTAATCTTTAAACATAAACACTTCTTTTCACACATGGGAGATAGATTTTTTTCCCCCAAAACCCAAACATGTGCCATTTAGCCCACAAATATATAATCAAAGCACTGTTTTGTAAAACACATTTTCTTTTTTGCAGTACTGGGGATTGAACCCAGGAGTACTCTACCACTGAACTACACCTCCAACCCTTTTTATATTTTATTTGGAGACATGATCTTGCTAAGTTGCTCAGGCTGGCCTCAAACTTTTGATCCTCCGTCTCAGCCTCCTGAGTCACTGGGATTACAGGCAAGTGCCACTGTGCCTGGCTTACAGCATAATTTTTATGGAGCTTTTTATTTTTTGGTCTACTGAGGCATTTTATTTGTATGCATGTTTTTTGGTCTTGCTTCCTCGTGGTCCATGATGCCAGTTGAGATTGTTAATACAATGAAACCCAGATGACAGTTTTCCCAGCTCTGTGATCATCAGTGATTTCAAATTCACCAACCTAACTATGTTTCATCACCACAGTTGAAAGTTGGACCTTGACTTTGGAGCACAGCCTGATAAGGACCTGGCACTTGCTTCTTTTTTCAGCATAGTTGATGCTCTTGAGAGTGTCAACCAGGACATCCATGGGCACCACTGTGGCAGGACAGAAAGATGGTGGAAAGAGGAGGAAGTAGCTTTTCTGTTTTTTTTTTTCTAGACTTTATATTCTAGAGCAGCTTTAGGTTCACAGCAAAACTGAGAGGTACAGAGATTTCTGATATAACTCCTATGCATTTTTACAGCCTCCCCTGTTATCATTGTTCCCCACAAAGTAGTGCATCGGTTACAACCGAGGAACCTGTATTGAATCATCCTTATTACCTAGAGTCCATGGTTTCCAGTAGGGTTCACTCTTAAGAGCAAGCATTTTAAAAGTCGGTTTTCTTCCCTTCTGCTCTAGAAAGGCAAAGGCGTCACGATGCTGGAGGAAATCAAAGTCCCATTCATCAAATTGGTGTACACATTAACGGTCCCTGAGGCCACAGTGAAAGACAGTGGAGATTATGAATGTGCTGCCCGCCAGGCCACTAAGGAGGTCAAAGAAATGAAGAAAGTCACCATTTCTGTCCATGGTACATTCTGCTTTCTAAAATGTCAGTCATCCATGCTGCTTGGGATCCATATGCAGTTATCATTATTTATCAGAAACTCTTCCCTGTACAGAGAAAGGGTTTGTTGAAATCAAACCCACCTTTGGCCAGCTGGAAGCTGTCAACCTGCATGAAGTCAGACATTTTGTGGTGGATGTGCAGGCCTACCCCCCTCCCAGGATATCTTGGCTGAAGGACAACCTGACTCTGATTGAAAATCTCACTGAGATCACCACTGATGTGGAAAAGATTCAGGAAATAAGGTACAGAACACCCTCCCCGACTATGCCTTGTTAATGTGCATATCCCTAGACAGATTGAGGCCAGTGTGGGTCCCATAGCCCAGACCAATATGGTAACAGTATTTTGGTGAGTTTTTAGTGATAAAATGAGAAGAAAGAACTAAAGAGCTCTGTCCCAAAGAAAGACAAGTTGCTGAATCCAGCTAGGGGTGGAGAAAAGATGTTGAAATTGAAAGCACTTGGATTGAATGTTTCCCTTGATGTTCACTGTATCACAAGTAGCTGTGTGTGATGGTTCCACTTTTGAGGCAATTATCACATGAATTTACGTGAAACAAACCTCAGTGGCTTGATTTGGGGCACATGTGCCTCTCAAAGTCTCCACAGGAATTAAAAGTACAGCCTGGATGAATCTGGTCAGGAGAGAGACATGTGGTACATCATGTACACCTCTGCCTTTGGTAAGAGAGGTAGATTGCTCACCCCGGCCTCAGTTTCTGCATCTATAATACAGGATTAATAATGCTTTGTGCTTTTTGATGCAAAGAATTGGATCAGATGCTATCTTGCAGTCTCTTGCAATTTTAAGTTATGATTTGGATCCAGGAGTCAGAAGGTACATCTTGAAGGGCCAGCCAATTCAGCTGTATGTCCTTGTTGGAAATTTCCATGAGACAAAAGTCAATTCTTTATTTCAAGCCTGCAGAAAAAGGGGAAAACAGAACTTTTCTCATCAGTTCACTTAATTCCAGGATTTGCTTTTTTCTTTCTGAACTAAATTCCATATGTAATTGAGAAGCCACAT
>JAJEJO010001335.1:4738-96081 GCA_020662805.1 Glaucomys volans | reverse complement strand
GGCAGCTTTCCACAGGGAACTTTCTGATCCCTGTGGAAAGGAAGGCTGTTGAGGCCAAAAAGGAATAGGGCAATCTTTGCGTACCCAATACTTCAGATAAGTGTCCAAGCATGATCTACAGGCTATAATCAATTGTAGTGACAAGTCAGGTCTGCCAACTAAGTGGTTCTGGAAAGCTGCCTGATATAGCGATTCAAGAATCCTTCAGCATTATTATTATTATTTTTTTCAGTTTGTATTGTGGGCCAGGAAGCACAAGAATGAATATGGTGAATGGTATGTTTGGCTTCATGGAGTTTAAGCCAGTGAACCCACTGGATTCCTTGGCTGAACATATGTAGACAATAAAGGACAGAGAATCACTTGGTCAGCAGCCAGGTGTGCCTAAGGGGGCTCTTCCGAAGCAAATCCAATACGGTGCAGCAGAGGAAAACCCAGCCCAGGCTGCTCTTACACAGGTCCTATTGCTCCAGCATTTGCAGAGGACTTCTGAGTCTATGACGTATTTTCCACATATAATCTCATTTAACAAATGCTTAGAGTGACTGCTGTGTGCACAATTACCAAATTTTGTACATAAGGTAACAGGCATGGAGAATTTCAATAATGCCCAAAGTCTTCTCACCTTTACATATTTCAGTAATGCCCATTAGGAAGAGCAACTAAGTGGTAACTTTTGCATGTTGTGATGTTTTATAGAGGACTGTTAGATGGGAAAATATATTTACACATACACACACAGCTAAATATTGTGTGTAACACACATAAGAAATCTCTTGGGGAAATGTTCCTTTACTAAAGTATGAAGAAGTGTATTTTTCTGAATTTTTTTCTTTTGGTAATGGAATACCATGCTTTATAAACAAATCAAACATGAAGAGCATGCATTGTAGGAAGCTTCCTCCTACTTCTGTCTCCATCTGTCCAGTTACCTTCTCCTTTCTACGGGGAAACACTATTAAGTACTGGGGATTGAATCCAGGGATGCTCTACCACTGAGCTATATCCCAAGATTATTTTCTTCTTCTGTTTTTGTAAGACAGGATCTTGCTAAGTTGCTGAGGCTGGCCTCAAACTTGTGATCCTCCTGCCTCAGGCTCCTGAGTTGCTTAGATTACAGGCATAAGTCACCATACCTGGCTAAGGAAACACTACCATTAGTTTCCTTATGTTCTTATGAAATGTTCCAGTTTCTTTAAGCAAATATAAGCAGGTCACAATGTTGTGACCTGCTTCTCTTCATATCATACATAAAGGACATCCTCATTTTTTCCTCAAATGGTGTTCCTTTTTTGGTTGAACTATCTAAATGACGTGTATTTAGGGGAAGAAAGTATTCTTTGAAATAGGTACAAATTGAGGAGTTTTCTTTCTCTTTTCTTTCTCCCTCCTTCCTCCTCCCTCCCTCCCTCCCTTCCTTCCTTCCTTCCTTCCTTCCTTCCTTCCTTCCTTCCTTCCTTCTTTCCTTCCTTCCTTCCATCCTTCAGGAAAATCTGGTAGTTTATTCTCATTCAGAAGGGAGACCTTACCAGAACTAATAGCTCGTGTTTATCTCAAAATGTCTGTTTTCTGTTGTTAAGAATTGTTGTCTATTATTCAGATCATTAATGTTTGTAAACTGTGTTGAGAATTCCAGGAAAGAGATGATACAGAAAAAAAAAATGTGTTTTACTTTTTTACAAAAATAAAATTAAACACCGGGTGCAGTGACACACGCCTGTAATTCCAGCACTTGGGAGGCTGAGGCAGTAGGATTGTAAGTTCAAAGCCAGCCTCAGCAACTTAGTGAGGCCCTAAGCAACTCAGTGAGACCCTGTCTCTAAATAAAATACAAAATAGGGCTGGGGATGTGGCTCAGTGGGTGGAGTGCCCCTGAGCTCAATCCCCAGTACCAAAATAAAATAAAATAAAATTAAATTAAATTTGGAAGACTGTCACTTTTTAAATAATTGGAATTTATTTAGCTATTGCTTATCGAAACAAAGTGAGAGTGTTTTTGTTTTTGTTTTTAAGGTATCGAAGCAAATTAAAACTGATCCGTGCTAAGGAAGAAGATAGTGGCCATTATACTATCATAGTTCAAAATGAAGATGATGTGAAGAGTTACACTTTTGAACTATTAACTCAAGGTATGTATGGGCAGTATTCAGGTAACGCTAGCTTGGTGAATGGGTCTTCCAAAGAGAGCTTGGCACTTTTCCCCCAGGTATGGAAGAAGAAACACTGTAGGGGAGAAGCAGGGACTGGAGATGTCACATGTCAGGGATAGCTTTGTCATACTTATGAATATAGGTACTGGTTGAGCAGCCTTAATCTGAAAATCAGAAATGCTCCAAAATCCGAAATTTTCTGAGTGCTGACATGACACCACAGTGGAAAATTCCACACCTGATCTCTCATGACAGGTCACAGTCACAACACAAGCACACACAGTGTAAGAATTTGCTTTTGGGCTGTGTTTAGAAAGTATGAAACATAAATGCATTTCATGTTTAGACCTGGGTCCCATCCCCAAGATCTCAATATGTATATGCAGCTATTCCCAACCTGAAAAAATCTGAAACACTTCTGGACCTAGCATTTCCAACAAGGGGTGCTTGACCTGTAATTCTGGGGCATTCTGGGTTACTCTGGAATGCTCTGGAAATTCCTAAGCTTTGACAGTGTTCTTAACATCTGCTTCTCAATATGATGTTTAGTTCTGAGATGGGTGCAGTGATGTTTTTTGGTCCAGATGGCCCGCGGTTGCTTTGGAGGGGTTTCGTAGCCCCCTTATAGACATGGGACAGTGTTCCCTGCTGGAGAGGTTTGGCCGAGTCTGTTACATTCAGGCCAGCTCCTGTTTACTGAGCCCTTCCATGTACCAGGTACCATCTGAGGTGGACTTTTTTGATCCTTAGAGTAAATCTCTGATATGAGTATTAGCCTATCTCTAACTTGTTTGACTACAGATTCTTTTGTTTTTTTAAAAACCTTTAACACCTAATAAAATCCTGCAGATGCACTTGGGTAGACTCTGCTTTAGATTATATTTTCACTGAATCTGTTAGTCAAATCCCAAGCTCTCATGTAATTTGAAGAGCCTTTTGCCTTTCAAACCAAATGACCACAGGCACTTTTCAGTCCTCACTCCAGATTTAACACACCACAGGCACAAATCTCCAAACACTGAAACTGAAACACTTAACCCCTCAGGGCTGCCCACCTTGGAGTGTTACTCCTCCAACTGGATTCAGCCCCTCTACCATGGTTCCAGTGCCATGTGGTGGACTTCTGATGTCATATGCCACTTTGGATTCCCCACAAGATCTGGCTGTTCCTTTCTGACTTCTTTCCACCTCTTGCAGTTCCGTCTTCTATTCTGGACTTGGTCGACGACCACCATGGCTCTGGCGGAGGACAGACTGTGAGGTGCATGGCTGAAGGCACACCTCTTCCTGACATTGAATGGATGATTTGCAAGGATATTAAAAAGTATGGAAACTGGACATTCCTTATTCTTTTGTGATCATACTATTTCTCTGGCTGGCCCTTTTTTGTACTTGTGGTTCTTATTTAACCTAAGGCTCATGTTAATCATGAGCTGAGGTAGGATTTTGAACATGGACCCCAGCTTCCTAGTGTGTGTGTGTCTGTGTGTATGTGTTCATGGATAGCTGTAAGAAGAAGGTCCGTGGCTTTCATCAGATCCCCTATGGGTCTCTAATATGAAAAAATGGTGAATTTTAAGAACCATTGTCCTCCAAGAATCTTTACTTGGCCCATATTTTTACCTCATATTTCGTATCTGGCAAACTTCTTTTTTAATTGGTGAATTATAATTATACATAATGGTAGACTTCACTATGATACATTTATAACTGCACATAGCATAATTTGGTCTTACTCATACCCCAGTGTCTGCTCTTTTCCTTCCCTCCTCCCTACTCCTCATTCCCATCCTCTACTCTGCTGGTCTCCCTTCTATTTTCATGAGATTCTTCCCCACTCTTCTCTCTAGTTTCCATATAGAAGAGAAAAACCTAAGACCCTTGACATTCTGAATCTAGGTTATATCACTTAGCAGGATGTTCTCCAGTTCCATCTACTTTTCTGCAAATGACATAATTTCATTCGTTCTTGTGACTGAATAAAACCTCATCATGTATCCATGCTATATTTTCTTCATCTATTCACCTGTTGATGGACACCTGAACTGGTTCCATAACTTGGCTATTGTGATTTGTGCTGCTGTAAACATGAGTATGCGTGCATTGCCATAGCATGCTGACTTTAATCCTTTAGGATACATACTGAGGAGTGGGATAGCTGGATGATATGGTCGTTCCATTCCTAGTCTTTTGAAGAACCTCCATACTGATTTCCATAGTGGTCCTAGTAATTTATAATCCCAGCAACAGCGTGTTAGTGTTTCTTTCCCCCCACATCCTTGCCAGCATGTATTATTTGTGTTCTTGATATTTGGCAAACTTTGGGTAGCTAGACTGGTGTGTGAACACAAATGAAAATAGCACCCATGTGACTGCTCACTCCCTTACTCACCAACCTGCTATTGGGTGGGAGTTAACTCACCATTTCCTCTTTCCTCCCTCATTTCTCTGCCTTCTTAGGTGGTCATGTGGACTACTCCATGGCCGCTGGCTGTGTCCAGAAGCCTTGATTGCTTCTTTCTGAAGGCTGAGACTCCTAGTCCTACCTTCTCCCAGAACTTAGGGATGACCTGCATGCTGGCTGGGGCTGGAATATGGGTCTTGTATCTCAATCCAAAGTATGGCCTCAACCCTAGTGATGTCTGTAGGAATGTTTTTGGTGTGGGTGTTGAGAAGTGTGGGTGCCAGGCCTTTTGGAAGGGGTGAGAAATTGGGATCATTAAAGATGCTTGATGTTGAACTGCTCAGTTCACTCATAGGTTCAAGGTTTGGAATCAGTAGTTATATTTTATTGAACTTGTTTGTCTCTGTCTCCTTCACAGTTAACTCTCAGTTATTCACATGCAGGTTGTTTCCTTTTGAGTGTGCAAGTGAGTTTTAATGTTAATATGAATAAAAATAAGAAAGTTATCCCACAGCATCTGAGTACCTGCAAATGTAGACAAGGTCAGCAACATGGACAAGTTCACCAACCCACTCTTCTCCATGGCTGCCAATAACTGGCCCTATATTTATGCCCTTTTTCTCTGTAGATGTAATAATGAAACTTCGTGGACAGTCTTAGCCAACAATGTCTCAAATATCATCACGGAGATCCACCCCCGAAGCAAGAGTACTGTGGAGGGCCGCGTGACATTCGCCAAAGTGGAGGAGACCATTGCAGTTCGATGCCTGGCCAAGAATCCCCTTGGTTCTGGGAACCGAGAGCTGAAGCTGGTGGCTCCCAGTGAGTTTCTCAGTAGTCAGGGTAACTCCAACTCTTCAGCTGAGCCCTGTCTTTCTAAGGAAGCATGTGGAATCCCACATAGAGGTATTGGAATGCAGGTCCTGAGGCAGAAATTCTGCTTTGAATGCACTTAAAGGGCCTTCTCTGTGAGTCCAGGCCTTTCTTTCAGATTCATATACAAAGATATGTCTTGCAGAAGACACGGGACATTTTGCTTCTCTAATAGTATAGCTACTCAGTCTCTAGTCTGAGCATCTGTGTGTGGGATGGAGAATGAGGAAAAGACTCTTCTATTCATTGCTGCTTATAGCAGTTAAGACAGGTTGAGTTCTTTTTTTAAAAATAATTATAGGGTTTAAAAATTTTTTTTTAGTTGTACATAGACACAATACCTTTATTTTATTTATTTATTTATTTATTTATTTATTTATTTATTTACTTATTTATTTATATGTGGTGCTGAAGATTGAAGCCAGTACCTCACTTGTGCTAGGCAAATGCTCTACCTACCAGGTTGAATTCTTAAAAAAGAAGAAAAAAAAAATAGCAGCATGAAGCCACAAGCAATAGAAACAAATGCTGCCTCTCAACATAAAGTTTATAATAAAGTTAATGAAATAGAGGTTTTTGTACATGAAGTAGCTCTCAACCTCATTTTTCAGTCTTTGTTGTTCTTATTCTGATTCTGTCCGAAAGGTTATTCTAAGAGCATCTTTGGAGAAAGTGCTGAGTTCCGCTGACTGAATTTTGGTGTAGTTTCATGGGTGCAAATGCTTGAGAGATGATATTGCCCATCCCTAAAATGTGCCAGGCAGCCCCCGCTCTTCCCTGCTGGCAGTGAGAAATTCCTGGCCAGGTGCAACAACACCTTCCTGGCCCTTGTGTATCTTTGAGGAAGTTCTTCACCATGTCTCTTTCTGATCCACCAGCCCTGCGTTCTGAGCTCACGGTGGCAGCTGCAGTCCTGGTGTTGTTGGTGATTGTGATCATCTCACTTATTGTCCTGGTTGTCATTTGGAAACAGGTAGGCACTTTCTTAAAGCACTAAAATCTGTGGAGCCTGTAAGAACCAGAACAGCAGCTTAGTTCAGTGCCCACACAGGGAAGGGACTCAGTGATTACACGTGGGTGGATGTGGTTGGACCTACTGTGTCCAGTCAGCCTCCTGCTGCAGTGGAGCTCTGGTGCCTTGTGACTTGGTCATTCACCAGATACCTGTCCTGGTCATTTATAGAAACCAAGATATGAAATTCGCTGGAGGGTCATTGAATCAATCAGCCCCGATGGACATGAATATATTTATGTGGACCCGATGCAGCTACCTTATGATTCGAGATGGGAATTTCCAAGAGATGGACTCGTACTTGGTAAGTCCCTATGACTGTGACCTCCCAAGACACTATTCTCACTTGTACACAGCGTTACTATTTAAATCCCTATAAGGGATCTGAACTTTGCTTAGTAAGAACTATGCAGTAGAAATTTGCTTGCAGAAATATATTTCCATCTTGAAAATGAATTAATTGAGGCTGGGGATGTAGCTCAGTGGTAGAGCCCTGGCCTAGCATGCAAGAAGACCTGGGTTCAATCCCCAACATTGCCAGGGGTAGGCCTGGGGGAGAAGAATAAATGGTATCATTGTAATGAAATTTAAAAATCTAATACCATAACAAGTAATAGCTAAAGAAAATTTTACAAAGGGAGAAGAGAATATGAGGAGGCCTGGCAAAGATACCCACCAAAAAGGCTTTGCTTTGGAAATGACACCAATTGAAAAGGAAGTGAATTTCTGTACTAAAAAGCACTAAATGAGAAATGAATGTAGACAACCACAAAGTGGGTGGTTTTGATCCAGTACATTCTAAGGATGCATAAGATACTTTTTTATATATGTGAAGTATAAGATATAAAAATATAGGTACATTTTAAAGGAAAACATGTAACAATAACCAAGCTGACTTGTCACAGATTTCAAATATTTCAATCTTGGGCTGAGATCTATACACGAAGTCCAAAAGAGGTTTTTTTTTTAAAATTTTTTAATTTTTAAAAATCACTTTTTCTGAATGAATGAAAACAAGACAAGGACAAATGAAAGTTAGGGCTAAAGGTTGTGTCACAATGAGTAATATAACCAAATACAACTTTTAATTATCCACCTGTCTCACTCCAAAATATGGCAGAATTTAGGTCTTAGAGAGTTACTTAAACCGAAATCAAGTGAGGTGTCCTTGCTGCTCCCAATTTCAAATGCTTTTCTTTAAGCTTTCTTTATTATATTTTTACCACTGTTTCCCCAAAAAAGGATGAGGAGCTTAGGGAAATTAAAAAGTAATAAAATATGGGAGAAAGAGTAAAATCCCTGCTGCGCCAAGGGGCGCTGCTTTGTCTGTCTGTTCCTGGGCCCGTGAAATTGCTGTGAAGTACCTTTCCAGTGGCTGCCAGCCATGCAGACCTGGGAGAGGGGCACTGTTGGCTCCTGGTGTCTTTCATGAGCAGTCTACCCTGGCTGCGCTGTCCATGGTCCGGCTGATACCCTGGAAGCCTTGCTCCTGGACGGTGAGCTCTTCAAGGATGGTGACAACAGTTTTAGTGTCTCTTTTATCTCTCCTGACATGAAGCAATGACTGGGCTCAGGGCACACTTAGCCTCAGTGGCCTTCCTGGCAATGGGCAGCAATGAGCCCAGCTCAAAGTTTTTACTTGGAATTGGTGGTATTTTGAATACTGAAGTATTTCCAGTGGTTTCGGATTTGTTGATGCAAACGATGCTTCTGTTTGCATGTAGAAAAAAGAAGGTATTGAGCCAGGGGGTTTGGGCAGGAGCTGGGAGGCAAGAGCAGAGGAGCCCAGGGCCTGGCCAGCACCCAGCTGCCAGCCAGAGAGCTCACACCAGGGAGGGCTGCATCCTCCTCTCTCCGTCTGTGTTTTCCTTTCCTTTGCAAATGTTATTTGACAAAAGCAATTACGCTAATTTCCTCCCCTGTGGGCTCAATTCTTTTCTTGACAGGAGGACTTGGAGGAATAATTAGGCCTACTCAATATAGGAAAAGCACCCATCCAGCTGTTCACCCTTGGTGCTGGCCCTGCAGAGGAGGCAGGTCTGTTGATGTGTTGATGGTTCTTCTTGCCCGTAGGTCGTATCTTGGGATCTGGTGCATTTGGGAAAGTGGTTGAAGGAACAGCCTATGGATTAAGCCGGTCCCAGCCTGTTATGAAAGTAGCAGTAAAGATGCTCAAACGTAAGTTTTGGGAGGATTTGAATATGGAGATATTAAGTGAGATCAAAATCGTGTAGCAAATTGAAATTCAGGCAGCTAGTAGCAAATTTAGGACTAGATTCTGGTTCTTCCATTCTAAGCTTTATGTGTGTTTAGATGTTTGTCAGTTAGGTCTATTTTGATTGTTCTTGTCACTTGTATATTGGAAAATGAGGTTTTTCTAGTGATCTCATTATACCCTGAAGACTGGGGACTGCAGAGTCCTGATCAAGTGGGCCATCTGTGCCTCTTTTATATACTTGGTAAATGAAATAATGTTGAATGACAGCATTAGCCACATTCTCAGATTTCCTGAGAATGGAGGGAGGTAGTTGAATTGAACTGATCCATAATTTATTTCTTTAACAGCTACAGCTAGATCCAGTGAAAAACAAGCTCTCATGTCTGAACTGAAGATAATGACCCACCTGGGGCCACATTTAAACATTGTCAACTTGCTTGGAGCCTGTACTAAGTCAGGTAGGCTCACCAACCTTCCTGGGAGTGAGGGTTTGCTCTGAACCCCTGTGGTTGTGAAAACCCGTTGGATCAGACTCAAACCCCCCTCACCCCCTAAACCCACACCAGTGAATATGAATCTCTTCATTGGAGTCCACCAGTTCCACAGAACTGATGGAAGTCACTGTTTTTGATCAATGTCTCTTGATAGTCCAAACACAGCAATTCATGGCTTCTCTGTCCTTGGGTTTTCATTCTGGTTTTGGTCCCCATAGGCCCCATCTACATCATCACTGAGTACTGTTTCTATGGGGATCTGGTCAACTATTTGCATAAGAATAGGGACAGCTTCCTGAGCCGACACCCAGAGAAGCCAAAGAAAGAGCTGGACATCTTTGGATTGAACCCTGCTGATGAAAGCACACGCAGGTGAGTGTACGGAGACATCGCTGTGTCACTGTCCTACAAGCCTCACAAATGGAAAGAACCCACATCCTGACAGAATCCATGTCTGCAGGGTCAGAGCCCAAGGCAGCAAGACTTGGAAACAAGCTATCCTGCCCAGTGGCTCTGACAGGGCAGACTCTGCAGGCGCTTTGGACTGGGACATCAGGTGGGAGAACTTGCTGATAGGAGTTAGGGGGTGGGAGTTGGAATCCTGCTGGAAGCCATTCTCCTATTTATGTGCAATCCACTTAGGATGTATGAAATGCAGTGCTGGCCAGGGATGCCTCAGTTTTTATACCTTGTGACAATCTGTCTGAGGATCTCCAAGCTTGAGCTGGTGGTCTTGTGGAACCTGGGCCTATAGATCAAGCCAGTGATGGTGGTCCCCACTTCAGAAACCTGCAAAGTAGCTGTACAGATCTCTGAGGGTATGAAGATCTGTAAGATCATTCGCTTTGTGTTAATTTACTTAATGAACACTAAATGGGTGCTGAATTTATTGAGTAGCAGGAGTTGTCTCCCCAAGCCACAGGGCCACAAATCCTCCGTTCATGGCTTATAAATTGAAAAACAGAGGAAGAATAATGACGGCCTTAATGTCATGAATTTTTCAAATTTTAAATATAATAGACTTATAACATTTTATAGGTTTCTGGGGATATAGCCACCTGTCTTAGAGTCATTTCAGGGTGTCTATGCTCCCCCTAAAGATGTGTAGAGGAGGAGCATTGAAAACAAGTAAGTAAAAAGATAATGAGAACCTTGTCAATGGAACCTGAATATTCCCGTAGTCTTTGCCATCTTGGAAAAGGTCATTCTACATCTTCTGAAAAGTGCCTTCTTCATGCCAGATGGAGTCATTTTTCTTTCTTGCCCCTGGAACCTTCCTTCCCTCAGCATGCCTGGGTCTGAGACGGCCCATGTGTTTGTGGGATTGTTCGATTAATCATCTCGGGCTTGTCTCCCTGCCTGGACCACCCCATGTGAAGGGTGCTCTTTGGTTTTGCTTTTGCTCTGCCTCCCTCAGTACCTGGCACATTGTAGGGACCCACATCATCATCTGCTGAAGCATCTGTGTGACCACTCCAGAAGGCCACCTGGGTAAGATTTCTTTTTCTGTTTTTACAGTTATGTGATTTTATCTTTTGAAAACAATGGTGATTACATGGACATGAAGCAAGCCGACACTACCCAGTATGTCCCCATGCTAGAAAGGAAAGAGGTTTCTAAGTATTCGGACATCCAGAGATCGCTGTATGATCGTCCAGCCTCCTACAAGAAGAAATCCATGTTAGGTAAAAGTGTCTGCATCACTCTACTTTAATATGATACTTAAAATACTCAGAGGTAGGTGAACAGGGATGATGAGTAGACCTGCCAGGCCATGTGGTCCCTGAATGCAGGTCTGCTCAGCTGGGTGTGTGACAGGTTTTTATAGGGTTGTGGCCTGTGAATTAAAAAGGATGAAGACAGATTTCATGTAATGAACTTCTCAAACTTCAGATGCTATTGCTTTATATTGCTTTATAGAATCATTTATTCTGATATAATAACCTTTCTTTTTTTTGGTGACATATCTTTTTAATTGAAATAAATGTTTTAAATAGATTTATTTATTTTTGCAGGGATCAAACCCAGGGCCTCACTCATGCTAGGCTCTATCACTGAGCTACATCTCCAACCTCCCCAACTTTTTTTTTTTTTAAAATGAAAACATAGTGAGAATTGATTGTTTTGTTTTGTTTGGGTGATGATTGAACCCAGGGCCTTGTGCATGCTCAGCAGATGATCCATCACTGAGCTACATCTCTACCCCTGACGATTGATTTGTTTTTCAGTGTCCTTACGTGGCAAAATTGCAAGTTAGCAATCTTTTGTTGTTTCTTCAGAGTGGCTTTTTCTTAAGTTATAGAAGACTTATATCTATGAGTTCAATAACCCTTAATTTTAGCTTTCCTGAGATCCAATTTGAGATAGAAACTGGAGAGTAGACAATTGGAGTTGTATTTTCTGACAAGTGTTTCTGTTGACTGTTGTTTGAAGGCAGATCTGTCTGTTTTCAAAACAGAGGTGTAAGTGGTAGGTTGGATGGATTTATTAACTCCAGGGTGCCCAGCCAATGCGCCTATCTGCTTGGGGGCAGCCCCTCCAGGGCTCTGGTCTAACCACAGACTTGAAGTAGGGTGGCTGCTACAGGTCTGACCTTGGCTTTCCCTGTGATGTTGTCTTTGGGGCCTGAGCCCTCCCATTGGTTGATGCAAAAGTGTTGAGCTGCCATGGAAATTGTTTTGAACATCACTAATGCACTCTGAATATTTTCAGGGTTCTTAAACAAAAGGTACAATCCATTAAAAATAGAATGTGCTTGTTTTGCAGAGTTCAGTACACAATAATATTTTCCATTTCCGCAGTTCTGATTCCATTCACTTCATGTTGCCAAATGGGTGAATTTCCAGGCACTTTTTAAAGATTAGCCAATGAGAGTTATCGGAACCAGTGCTTCCTCTCCCCTCCCATGTTTTTAAAAATAGTTTACACTGCTTCCCTGGCTGAGCTGGTGGACTTGGCACCTGAGTCACGCTGAGGCCCAGGCCCTGTTGGCAAGCAGAATACAGTTTTTTGGCCTTCCTGTAGCTGGCTAGAAAAATGTGAATGGCTGGAGCGATTCCTCACTTGCCCTAAAATCCTCAAACGGGACTGAGAACTACTGGCCCAGATGGCCTTCTTCCTCGAAAACTCTGGGACCCTTCCAGATGGGATGAGTTGGGGAAAGTTACAAACAGAGGGAAGTCAATGCAAAGTCATTGGCACTGATTTTTTTCCACATTTTTAAATTAGTGCATTATAGTTGTACATTTTGATAGGATTATTGTTACATATTTGCACATGCACATAGTATGACAATATAATTTGGCCAATATCACTCCCCGGCACTTATTCCTCCCTCCTTGCCTCCCACGTCTTGGTCCCTTTCCTCTACTGATCTCCCTTTGATTTTTTTGCTTTAGTTATACATGGCAGTAAAGTTCATTTTGATATAATTATGCAAGTATGGGATATATCTCATTCTAATTAGGACCCCAATCTTATGGATGTACATGATGGTCAGATTCATTTTGGTATATTCATATGCATATCTAGGATAGTTATGTCAGATTCATTCCACTGTCTTCCCGTTTCCTGTCCCCACTCCCTTCCCTTCATTCCCCTTTGTCTAATCCAGTGACCTTGTATCTCCCCCTTATTGTGTGTTAGCATCTGTATATCAGAGAAAACAATCAGCTTTTTGTTTTGGGGGTTGACTTATTTCACTTAGCACAGTAGTCTCCAGATCCATCATCCATTTCTGGCAGATGTCATAAAGTCATTCTTTATGACTGATACTCCACTGTGTGTATATACCACATTTTAAAAAATCCATTCATCTGTTGAAGGGCATCTAGGTTGGTTCCATAGCTTAACTATTGTGAATTGAACTGCTATAAACATTGATGTGGCTGTGTTGCTGTAGTATGCTGATTTTAAATCCTCTGGATATAAACCTAGGAGTGGAATGACTGGGTCAAATGGTGTTTCCATTCCTAGTTTTTTGAGGAATCGCTATACTGATTTCTAGAGTGGTTGTACCAATTTGCAGTTCCACCAACAATGTATGAGTGTACGCTTTTGAACTTTTTTTTCGTTTATTTGTTGACCATTTGTGTTTCTTCTTTTGAGAAGTATATGTTTAGTTTCTTTGTCCACTTATTGATTGGGTTATGAGTTTGTTTCAATGTTAAGTTTTCTGAGTTACTTATATACCCTGGAGATTAATGCTCTATCTGAGGTGCAGGTGGCAAAGATTTTCTCCCATTCTATAGGCTCTCTGTTCACAGTCTTGATTGTTTCCTTTGCTCAAAAAAAACGTTTTAGTTGGATGCCATCCCACTTATTGATTTTTGCTTTTACTTCTTGTGCTTTAGGAGTCTTGTTAAGGAAGTCAGTTTCTGAGCTGACGTGTTGGGGTATTAGGCCTACTTTTTTTCTAGTAGGTGCAGGGTTTCTGGTCTAATTCCTAGGTCTTTGATACACTTTGAGTTAATTATTGTGCAGGGTGAAAAATAGGGGTTAAATTTTATTCTCCTACATATGGATTTTCAGTTTCGCCAGCACCATTTGTTGAAGAGGCTATCTTTTCTCCAGTGTATGTTTTTGGTGCCCTTGGTGTATGTTTTTGGTGTCTAGTATGAGATAATTGTATTTATATGGATTTGTCTCTGTGTCTTCTATTCTATTGGTTTTCTCCCCTGTTTTGGTGCTAATGCCATGCTGTTTTTGTTACTATAGCTCTGTAGTATAATTTAAAGCCTGGTATTGTGATGCCTCCTGCTTTGCTTTTCTCACTAAGGATTGCTTTGGCCATTCTGGGCCTCTTATTTTTTGTGAACGAGTTTCATGACTGCTTTTTCTATTTTTTTGAAGAACATCATTGTCATTTTAATGGGAATTGCATTAGATCTGTACTGTTAGCTCCACTCCCAGGGCAGAGTCGCTGCAGAGTTCTCTGAAAGAAGTTCCCGTAGGTGGAGTTCCCGAAGGCCGGGCTTAGGTCTAGGTAGGCCGCAGGTGCTTTGTTGAGTGGCAGCTGGTCAGGAGATATTAAATCAGTGCACCTCCAAGGCTCTGGCAGCTGCCCATCTACCTGGGAGAGTGCCCAGGGTTCCACTTGTGAGGTGGAGGGGCCAATCCTTTGTCCCTTCTGCTGCCTGCAGACCCTGGCTTCCTGGGCTTAGTCCCCAGCCCAGTCACGCCCACCTGTTCAAATTCCTGCCCTGCCCCAGCTGGTCCTGTCAGCTGCCACAGTCAAAGTAGGGAGGCAGCCAGGCTCTCCCCAGCCTCTCTGATCTATTTTCCTGTGCCTGTTTTTCTCTCCGTTTGTTAGGCACAGTCTAGGTCATGTAGCAGGTGTCTGCCAGGACCCAGTACCAGACCCAGCTCAGATTTCCCGGATCTTGGTTCCCGTAGTTGCCTCAGGATGGCTCCTTCCTCTGCCCTCCAAACATGAGGCATCTTTTGTGTACCAGTGTACTGTGCAGTAGAGCCTCCCGAGCAGTCAGACAGTGTTTTTGACCTCAGATTTCTCTGCACTGAGACACGCCTAAAACGCGACTTCCTCTAGTCACCCTCTCCGCTTTGCCTGGGGTTGGGTCAGCCCTGGCAGCCACCACCAGTGGCAGTGGGCTTTCTTCTTTATTTTATTGTATCCAATCCCCTGAGTCCCCAAGCTGCTCTCAGTGTCCAATATTAAATCCCAGTGAAATAACTCTTTCACCCATCTCACTGAGAAGCCATGTATCAGCTACCTTGGTCTCACACCATGGAGCCCCTTGGAAAACAGCTTCCTCTACTCTGCCACCTTCCCTGGTCTCCACTGATGCTGATCTTTAAGCTTATCCCTTGTCTGACTGGTAGTTGATTTAATTGATGAGTTATAAACCAAGGACTATGAAAGTAGTTTGAGAAAGAAAATAAAGCAATTCCTTGAAACTACTTTTTCAATTGTTCTCATGTATATTAGTCACAGAAGATTTCAGTGTATGTGTGTGAGTTTAAAGATGGTTGATGTGACTGCTAACTAAGGTCGACAAAAGAAATCTGGGAGGCAGACAAAATCAGTATGTGCTGGGCATGGTGGTGCAGGCCTGTCATCCCAAATTCTCCTGAGGCTGAGACTGGAGGATTGCAAGTTTGAGGCCAGCCTCAGGAACTTGGTGAGATCCTGTGTCAAAATAAAAAGGGCTGGGGATGTAGCTGAGTGGTAGATTACTTGCCTCCCATGTGTTAAGTCCCTGGGTTCAATTCCCAGTATTACGGAAAAACCAAAAAACGAACAGTACAAAACTATACGTGAGAACCCATTAGGGAGATCAGTTTAGATTGGTCCTCATGACTATGTGTTCTCACTCACATAAACCAGGTATGTCTTTCTGCATTTAGGTCAACTGTCTCTTTAACTGAAATACTTGGGACCAAAGTGTTCTGGATTTTGGATATTTTTCAGGTTTTGGAAATCTGCATGTATATAATGAAATATCTTGGGGATGGGACCCTAGTCTGAACAAAAATTCATTTCTGTTTCATATACACCTCTACACAGAGCCCGAGGGAAATGTTACACAAGATCTTTAGTGTCCCTGTGTTTCGACTGTGACCTATCACATGAGGTCATGTGGTGCCATGTCAGGACTTATTAACTGTTGGATTTTGAAGCATTTGGGATTTACACTTTTATTTTTAAAGAAAGAACCTTTCCATTTTTTATGTATTTGCAGTGCTGGGGATTGGATCCAGTGCCTCGCGCCTGCTGGGCAGGCGCCCTACCCCTGAGCTCTGCTTGTCCCCTTTGCACAGTTTCCATACCCACCTGGGAGGTCTAGAAGGCGTGTAAGAACGTAGCTTTGGATGTGGTCTTTGGACGAGCCTCTGCAGTCTGACAAGCAGCCAGCCCCGGGGAGTCATGGTGGTGGGTGAGCTCTCGTGTGTCCTCCAGCACTGACACACTTCCTTCCTGCTCTGCAGATTCAGAAGTCAAAAACCTCCTTTCGGATGATAACTCAGAAGGCCTTTCTTTGTTGGATTTGTTGAGCTTCACCTATCAAGTTGCCCGAGGAATGGAGTTTTTGGCTTCAAAAAATGTAAGTTCAGGGAACAGTGATGTCTTTAGACCTGGCTGCAGATTTCAGTATGAGGGGAGTAAGGCAGCAGATGACAGGAGAGAGGCCAGTGACAGCAGCCGTAACTCTTTTACCCCCTCTCTTTCTCTTCCCCTAGGGAGGGCCTGGAGCCCAGCAACATTGGGTGTCTGCTTTCCTCTAGAATTTTCTCTCTTAAAGGGGTTTGGTTGAGGGCTAGCTCATCATGCCAGGACAGCCTTCCTTACGTGCATGTCAGGCAGCTCCCAGGGCCACTATGGAGTGGCCAGTCTTGCAGGGGTGCTGCTGTTTCACCACGGGTGGCTTGGCCCTGAATGTGTCTTCCTTTTCCACACAGTGTGTCCACCGGGACCTGGCTGCTCGAAATGTCCTCCTAGCACAAGGGAAAATTGTGAAGATCTGTGACTTCGGTCTGGCCAGGGACATCATGCATGACTCGAACTACGTGTCGAAAGGCAGTGTATGTCTCCCCTGCCCTCCCTTGGCATACCCCCCTCCCTCCCTTCCTTTTCTGAAGTGAGCTGTTGCTTCTTGCCTTTGGGAGCCCATATTTTTAATAAGGAGATTTGTGAATGGGCTCTGGGGTTCAGTGAAGCTCAGGTCTGGGCATGAGTGTCAACTCCTCCTTGTACGAGGAGCATGTTTCTTGCCCGTTCTATGCTGTAGTTTCTGTCTGGGGCAGGGAGGCTGTAGTAGCACCATCTCCTGAGCTGCTGTGGGCAATTTAATTGGGGAATTCACATACAGTGCTTAAGGCAGTGCCTGGAATAGGAAACATCCAGTGAGTGTTAGCTGTTAATAAGCAAACTGTGTGCATGCAGGTACAAGCAAGGCTTTCCAGGGACAGTGTCTCTGGTTTTTCAGCTTTTATCAGATTTTCAAAAGGCACCTGTGACCCCTAAAATGTTAAGATCACTTAAGTTAATATATCTTAGAGACACAGTTTCCTTAAAAGTCATTGTGTCATCCACTCAGACTGTTCTCTCCATCCCTTTCATCTGGAAGCAGATGGAGTAGCTTATGAGACACCTTCCACCCTTAGGTGCCACTCCGCTTCACTCTGCTGCTCTGGCTGTGAGACAGCCAGGGTGGCCTCATCCACCTAGAGGACTCTGTCCTGTGTCCCTGCTCTGTGTGCTGCAGAAACTCATGTGGTCGTGCCTGTAGCTGTGGCTTTTCCTAGGCACCTCGAATACATCACTGAACTTTGGTAGAGCCAAGCTCTCACTGTTCATGTGAGGTTATGAGTCTCTGGAAGGATGCTAATCTGGTTACTTTATGTACCCACCTCAGTTTAGTCTTTTCACCAAAGTTTGGACCAGTTTCACAGAAGAGGCTCTAAAACACATCTCAGTGTGATTCTTTGAAAAGGACTGCACGTTTCTTAATGTTCAGAAACTCTAATCAGCTCACAGATTGTTGGATCTTAGTTTTGTTCTTAGGAATCCCTGCCAGTAGGGGACAGGTCTGTTCAGGGCTCACACTTTATGGGCAACAAGTTGGACATTATTCCTTTGGAAGAGGTGGGAAGCAACATGGACTATCATTCACCAAGTATAGACTAAGAGCCCACGGGCAGCAGGTCCTGCGAGCGCAGCTGTAAATAGCACACAAAAGACACTGTGAGGCAGCTTCAGTAGTGCAAGTTATTCTTAGCCCAGGGAGGACCCCTTCCCATCTCCACCACTGCAGATCATCAGTGCCGAGACTGGGGGTTAATGTCCTTCCTCCCTGCTTCCCTGTAGACCTTCCTTCCCGTGAAGTGGATGGCTCCTGAGAGCATCTTCGACAACCTCTACACCACGCTGAGCGACGTCTGGTCTTATGGGATTCTACTCTGGGAGATCTTTTCTCTTGGTATGAGCCTGGCATCTCTGCTTGTTTGGATTGTTCTGGAACATCCCTGGAAGGGACAGTGTTTGTCTCAACTCCAGGATGTGACCGATGCTGGAATGCTTGCTGTGTGAGTCCAGTGTGTGGCCTAGAGAGGCCGTACCTCACCATCGGTCTGCACACACATCATGTCTGATGTGGGCCTGTGCAGACTGAGATAGGGGTTGGGGGGCTGTGAATTGCCCCTGGACTCTACCCCTCTTCTCCTCTGGGCTATGCCACACCACAGTGATTTTGTCCTGCCATAAGTGCTCCTGATGCCACCCATTCCCTGGCTGCTTCTTCATGTTTGACTTTGGGTTCAATGGTTCACTAGTGTGGGGGAGTGATCCATGCTGGGGGAAGGTAGGGGGTCGGGGAGAGGGCATGGCTCCCTGGTCTTTCTGGAGGGGAGAAACTTCTTACGCATTTGGCCAGTCAATCCCCAGACCGAACCCAGGTGTCCTGTGCTGCCTGTTGAGGGCCCTACGAGAATGATAGGTCACTACCCTGCCCTCCAGATGGTTCAGACAAAGAGAGAAGATTCACACACTTAGAAAGTGTGTGGTGCTGACTTAACATTATAATGCTAACCCAGAGATAGGAGAAAAGAATTCTGGGATAGCTTTGGAAGGCTTCAGAGGAGGACCTGACCTTGACCTGGCTTTGGCTATTAAAACAGGAAAGGTTTCACAAACGTATGTGTTCCCCTGGTGAAAGTCAAGTGCTTCTTCCCTTCTGGGTCTCCTTTTTCTACCTTAGTTTTCCCTGCAGAAAGGGGCACCATGGATCCTATGACCCCTGAAAAGCAGAGAATTATCTAGACAATTCAAACCCCAATTTTGACTTTTGCTCTAATTATTTGAGCTTTTCTAGTTGAAATAACTGTCTTGCCCCTGATGATTCAGAATTTCCCCTTGCTTTTCTAGGTTGCTTATATAGGTAAGCAAGGTAGCTTGCTAGGTAGCTCCAATCACCCGAAGCATTCAAAAATATTTTAATGCTTTTTTCTAAAGATGCAGAATTTTTGCCTAAGGTGCTTGGGCTAGAGCAATCTAGAGTCCTTATTAAGTTTTTTTTTTTTCTTTTGTGTGTGGTACTGGGTCTGTGAATGCCTGACAGGCACTCTTGTCACTGAGCTTTACCCCCAGTGTCCCTTTGCAGGTTCCAGGGTCAAAGAGATAATAGTCATACTTAATTTCCTTGGAAGAACCAGAACATTGAGGCATCAGGATCACCACTGTTCCCTAGTATACTCTGTCACCTCAAGGGTTCCAGCAGCCTGTGGTCTATTTGTCATCTTCTTATCTTCTTTGCCTCTTAGGCGGCACACCCTACCCTGGCATGATGGTGGATTCTACTTTCTACAACAAGATCAAGAGTGGGTACCGGATGGCCAAGCCTGACCATGCCACCAGTGAAGTGTGAGCTCCCTCCCCATCCATGCTCCCACATCCCTGCCACATAGTCTTTGGGGGCGGGGTGCCCACATCCTCTGCCCATGCCCATTCTGAGCCCTGTGCCTCTCCAGCTATGAGATCATGGTGCAGTGCTGGAACAGTGAGCCAGAGAAGAGACCCTCCTTCTGCCACCTGAGTGAGATAGTGGAGAATCTTCTGCCTGGACAATATAAAAAGGTTTGTCTGGGCCTGTTAGGGTGGTGGAAGACTACGGGCCAAGGGAGGAGAGAATAGCTGGCATTTAGGCCCATACTGTTAAGCCCTGATTGAAAGCAGCGTTTTCAAAGGAGAACACAGATTGTGTGATCCTGTGGCTGGGGCTTCATGGAGTGCTCCACGGGCTCCTGGTAGCAATGATGAATGAAGGCCCTCCCCTTCCTGCAGGGCTCCCCTTTCATCTGATGTCCATGACACCTGTAAGCACTTTGTTCTCCAGATGTTTCAGTATCTGAAGCTCCTGTGTAGTTAGAAGCGTCAGAACAACCATGCTCATTAAATTGCTGATTTGAATGCTTGTAAATCCATGTGAAACTGGCTTTTACCAGCTGACTGGAAGGAGTAACCTGGCTGTTATCTGTGGTTCCAGCTGGTTTTCTGTGGCAAAGGAAGCATTGTTCAAAAGAACAAATGTCATTTCATGGAACCAAGCAGGAGGTGTAAATGAGTGAAATGACTTTCTGCTGAGGCCTTAAGAAGGCCATCCAGGCGAATTTGTAAGAAATTCTGTTTCTTCAATTTGGATTTAGTCCGTGGGTAGACTTTCCCTGCTTACACTTCTCTTCCTTCTCAAGGAGATGCAGCATTAGGAGATTGCACTGGAACCTCATATGCATTGATCTGAGAGTTAAATACCTGAGTCAGTTGATTATCTCAGTGCCCATTGCAACTTATTCTTTTTTTAAAAAAATAATTTGTTAAAATGCCTCTGTTATTTATTTTTTGTTCTTTTTAGTTATCCATGACAGTAGAGAGTATTTTGACATATTTATATAAGCATGGAGTACATCTTATTCTAATTAGGATCCCAGTCTTGTGGTTGTACGTGACGTGGAGATTCACTGTGGTGTATCCATATGTGTACAGAGGAGAGTCATGATAGATCATTCCACAGCCTCTCCTGTTCCCATCCCCCTCCCTTCCCTTCATTCCCCTTTGTCTAATCTTCCCCTCCCCTGCCTTGTTGTGGGTTAGCATCCACATATCAGAGAAAGCATTCAACCTTTGTTTTTTTGGGATCAGCTTATTTTGCTTAGCATAATAATCTTCAGATTCAACTTCTATAAGGAAGACAGGGTGGAGGCAGAAGGAAAATAACCTTAGGTTGGTCAAGGGTGCTCTGGTTGGAAAGAGATTGAAATTATTGTTGAAAATTGTTTTTTTTTTTTGGTACTGGGGATTAAATCCAGGGCCTTGTGCATGAATGCTCTACCACAGCTATATCCCTAGCCAATTTTTTAAAAATATTTTTAGTTGTAGATGGATGTAATGGCTTTTTTATTTATTTTTTTATGTGGTGCTGAGAATCACACCCAGTGCCTCACATGTGCTAGGCAAGTGCTCTGCCACTGAGCCACAACCCCAACCCTCACGAGCCATTTTTATTTTATTTTGACACAGGGCCTTGAGAAGCTACTCAGGCTGGCCTCAAATTTGCAATTGCTCTGCCTCAGTCTCCTGAGTAGCTGGAATTATGTCAGTGTATCACACTGCCCAGTTGAAAATAGCATTCTTGATGTTGGAAGTTAGACTTCCCCGACATTTAGGGATCAGAAAGGTGTTGGGTATTCTACACCCAGCGGAAGTCCTCACCCCTTCCTATAGGAACCTGGGAGAGACTATGTAAAGGAGACCATGGGAGTCCTGGATGGGAGTCATAGCTTCTGACTTGGAGAAGGGGCTCTGGATATCTGAAGACCTAATAGCAGAAGAGCTCTGCCATTGGTGGTCTTTCCTTCATGTCCCCATCTCTGGGGAGAAAGATGCACAATCCCTAGGGGCCCCATGTGGTTTTGAGAACAACTCCCACATGAGTCAAATATGTCCCCCGACTCCTGGGGCTGTGTGTGGGAGAGTCATGCTTCCCTGGCAGAGAATCTTTGATCCTTTGATTGTCTAAATCCCACATATCTATGAGGTAGTTTGGAAACACATTTAAATCATAGTAAGTTCTGAATGTCTATATTCATTAAAATGTATCAATAACACTTGATTAAATATGTGAAATGAATACTTCTAGAGTTATGAAAAAATTCACCTGGATTTCCTGAAGAGTGACCATCCCGCTGTGGCACGCATGCGTGTGGACTCAGACAATGCATACATTGGTGTTACCTACAAAAATGAGGAAGATAAGCTGAAGGACTGGGAAGGGGGCCTGGATGAGCAGAGACTGAGTGCAGACAGTGGCTACATCATCCCTCTGCCTGACATTGACCCCGTTCCTGAGGAGGAAGACCTGGGCAAGAGGAACAGACACAGGTAGATATGGACAGTTGCCTATCTGCCCACCTTCCCCTCCCCTAGCACTCCTGGGTAGCGAACTGTACTGGGCAATCAAGGGGCACAATCCCCAGGGTTCCCTTGCAGTTTTGAAAACAACTTCCCGACTATTCTGATCTGTCCCTGCACCTGGGGCTGCATGTGGGAGAGTGGGAGAGTCATGCTTCCTTGGTGGAGAATCTTTGACCTGAATCCTTGGGCCAACACCGCAGCTGTGAGGATTGGTAATACATGCCTTTTCTCTGTTGTCTTAGAAAGTCACTGAGCTGAGAATGGAGTTGAGAGAGGAGCAGGGCCAGATTATTTGATGCTCCACCAGTGGTCCTTAACCCTGGCTGCAAGTTAGAATCACTTGGAGAGGATTTAAAAACTACTGATACACAAGCCACATCTAGGCTGATTTGTTCTTTCCTTTAAAACTTGTGTTATGGAGAATTTCTAACAAATGCACCATTTACACGATATAGCAACTGTCAGGTGTCTGTCACCCAACTTCAATATGTACGAACTCAGGGCCAGTTTGAGTGCATGCACAGCCATACCTATACCTCCTCCATGCCCCCTGGATTATTTGGAAGTAAGTCTTGCCATATCATTTTATCTGTAAATATTGTTGCAGGTATCTCTAAGAGATAAGGGATCTATTGTGAAAAATAAATACTGTGCCTTTTTCTCACCCTAAGAAATGGGCAATGGTTTAAGAGTGACAGATACCCACAGTTGGAATTTCCCTGGTCATCTCACAAATATTATTGTACATTTGGTTTGTTCTATTCAAGACCCAAATAAAAGTCACCCATTACATTTGGTGATATTCTTGATGAGTTCTCCTGGCCTTCTTTTTGGTCTTCTCCTGGTCCTTGTCTGTCATTTGTGAGGAAACCAGAGTGTTTGCAAGTAGGTCTCCATGTTCAGCATCTTGCCGATTACAAAATATCCCTTTGGTGTCTTTGTCACATTCTTCTGTCTCCTGTGTTGATTGTATGCTGGGTGTTGGTTCTGAGACTTGACTGGGTCAGATGGATGCTACAGAGATGGTCCGTGTCCTTCAGTCAGGAGGTACAACTGTTTTATTATCTTCTGTGACTTTAGCAGCATTGGTGACCATTATCAAAATTCATTAATTCATCATCAAGGTGATGCTAATGCTCAGTCAGGTATGAGAACTACTGGCTCATGTGGACCAGATGGACAAGGTTCTGACCCTGTTCCCGGCTCTCATTGCCTCCCCTGAGCAGGGGTAGGAGGAGTGACAGTGGCTCCTGGTTCAAGATCCACATTGCTCTTGGGTCTCTTTTTCCTTCATTCAGGACATTGTTTTACCTTATTCTTTAGTCATTCAGTTAAATTTGTGCAGTTATTTAGGCAGAAGAACATAGCTGTATTTTGGAGGTTTCTGATTATACTTTCTCTTAATCAATATAAGTAGAAGGTATTGTCAGCCCTTGTTTATCTGGAAGCTCTGGGTAATTTTGAAAGCACAGTTTTTGTTTTTGGAATTGAAGGCAGGGCCAAATGGCCTGTCTGACTTACCTTTCTAATTATGCTTTGTGTAGGCAGCTTTTACAACGTGTTTATATTCCTTTAGCAAACAGTGTTCCTCCACTTTCAGGGACCTGTGCTGGAAGGCTGGGCAGTGGGTCTAGGGGCTTTCTCTGCCTCAGATCTTTTCTCCATTTGCTTTCTTTGTTTTGAGGGTTCTGAGTAGTATTTCACCTGTAAAAGGGTTCTGCTTCAAAATGAAGTTAGAAACCACAGAGTAAATAATATCAGATAAATGTTTCTGAGAAAATATATCAGAAAGATGCCTAGAAGTTTTCTAGGGGTACGCCAGGCTGGGCTGCAGAATTTGACATTCTACAAAGAGGAAAATTCTAGTTGCTAGATAGTTGTTCGATTTGCAAATTAGAACTTCTACAAGGGCAAGGTATTTGATCTTCTTAGAAACACTCATGATATACCCCAGACAACCTCACCAAATCAGGTGAGACCCTGGCCCTAAGTGGTGAGATGGTCTGGGTGGGGAGGGGACCCTAGAGCTGGGAGGCTTTGGGCTCAGGCAGGCAGGAGTTAGCAGGGAAGTTACCAGCCTTCTCCTAAGGCTCAGATGTTGGCTTGGGGACCGGAGTGGGCATGAGAAAGACAGGGCCTTTTGTAGAGGGTTTGGAGGACCAGTTTGCTTTGGAACCAGGCATTGGGCTACAAGACAGGCACAATTGCTCTGGCTCCTGTTGTAAGTCCAGTTGTCACTGTAGTGCCAAAGGATCCTGAAGGAATTGGTCATCACTCCGGATGGCAGTTACCTGCTTTTGTCCCCACATCTGGGGACAAAATCTATCTCTGGCCTGTGAGATAGATTAGCAGAGAGAGGACAATACTGGACCCAGAGGGCCTGACTCACTTGTCAAACTTGCCCCCCAGGGGAGGGCAGCAGTTCCCACCATAGCATTCATGGTAGAATCATCAATGCAAATCCTAGTTAGGTTGGGGTCAGTATCCAAGGATTGACTGGGCCTCTAGCTGGGGCCAGGAACCTACAAGCATCGTCCAACTTCCAGAGAGAGGGGTGTTAGGACTAGGTGATCATCAAGACCAGCCAAATGGATTGGGGTTCAAAATGAAGTGCCAGGACCAGGGTATAAACAAGGAGGCAAAGGCTCAGTCCTAGGGAAGGTCCCAGTCTGGGACTGTGAAGGGCCAGCCCAGCTCAGGGTCTGGGAGCTCTCCAAGCTGCAGGACCCTAGGGATGGGTGGCAGCACTGTTTCCTCTAGGCTGCCAATTGGCCAGGGTTGGTTCTCTGCTTGGAAATGGATAGAGAGGGGAGGAACATGGGCCAAGGAGTCAGAGTGAGCCAGATAGGCAGGAAATGGCTGGAGGGTGAGAGTGCATGTGAGCGAGCGTGTGTGCATGCACACGTGCATGTGTCCTTTTGGATGGCCAACCTCTCTTTATGGTCTGGAAACCATGCCTCACAATTAGGAGAATAAACTTTGGTCCTACCCATCAGCAGAGGATAATGAGTTTGGAGCACAAAGATGTACAGAAAAACTAGCAATACAAGGCAGAGCAAGGATAAGACTGCAAGGCTTCACAGAAGGGAGGACAGACGGGTTATCGGGACAGGCTGGGGACTTTAGGAGAAAGGATTTTCCCAAAAACTTTAGTGAAAAATGTTTAAATGTACAGAAAGATCGTGAGAATACAAGTACCACTTAGAGTTCACAGTTGTTAACATTTGCCACATTGGCAAATAGAATGGGTACACGTTGCATGTCACACACAACCACATTCGTACTTTTTGTTTCCTGAACCATCATTTGCAGCTAGGTAGGAAACACCAAGATCCTGCACTCCCAGGGAATAGTACACACTTCCTAAGAATAAGAGGACTCTTCTACATGGTTACAGTATCAGGATCAGACATAAGAAAATTAAGAACTCGTCCCTGATTTTCATGTAAAGCCCAGGCTTTATTCAAATTCAGGATAAAAGTCTGAATAATAATTGCTAACATTTATTGAACATTTATATGCTTCATGATTATGACCTTAATCAACCCAACAGGCATATTGTAGGCATTATTGTCATGCCATTTTATAGGCAAGAAGATGAGTTCAAGTTCAGAACGTTAAGTAAAGTGTGTGAAGTCCATCCTGACCTCAGGCCTTCTTACTCTAGCACCCTCCCTCTCAGCTAATATTCTAGTAAGAAATAGCCTTCACCTGGTGCTTTGAGACTTAGAGGGCACAGGAAGCAATGAGCAGGGGAAGAGGCATTTCAGGAGTGAGGGGTGAAATCCCGAGAAGAGAACACAGCCTGGAAGCTCAGGAGGTCACGGAGGACACGTGGTTGCTCTGCTCTACTTGCAGCTGGTTTCCTTTCTTTGCTCTGACTTCCTGGGGGGCCTTTCCATCAGGCATTGCTTATTTTCTCTTTCACTGGCATTGCTTAGGGAGAGCAGAAATAATTATAGCTTGTTAGCAACTCCAATGTCAGACCTGGCAGAAAAGAAGGAAAGCTGAATTCAGACAGCCTGTGCACCTTGGTTTTCCACATGGCCCATGCCTCGAGGAGTGATGAGCAGCTGCCGGGCATGGCGATGGGCAGCCTGAGCATGAGTGCCCAAGGATCTTGTGAGTGTTGCTCATTTGCCTTGGTGACCACCCTGGAAATGCGGTCACAGCCTAGCTGATGAGTACACATGCCTCACCTTTCCTTTTCTCCCCCTTGGCCAGCTCACAGACCTCTGAAGAGAGTGCCATTGAGACAGGTTCCAGCAGCTCCACCTTCATCAAGAGAGAAGATGAGACCATTGAGGACATCGACATGATGGACGACATCGGCATAGACTCCTCAGACCTGGTGGAGGACAGCTTCCTGTAATGGCAGGTTTGGGGTGTATCTTCCACTCTGGGAGCCACCTCTGGGTCCCTTTAAGAAAACCACTTTATCACAATGCAAAGGTCAAGAGGAGGATTTGGATGAAGTGTGAAGTTCCCAGCCAAGGGCCTCAGGGAGCCTTCTGCATATGAACGAATGGGAGATTTTGAAATGGACTTTTTCAGCGTTGTCTCTTGCAACGCTTCAGGAGCATCTCAGCGGTGTGTGAAGTTTGGAAATAGTTGGACAAGGGAATAATAGGCCACAGAAGTCGAGCTTTGTGTTTCAAGGGCATTGGTGAGATTCCCACATACATGCTTCGTGCTGCAACGAAACTCCAGCATTGTAATTATGTAAATAACTCTAACCCAGGATGCGTTTAGATTTGTATTAACTTTCTTCTCTGGACTTCTGAAGAGACCACTCAATCCATCCATGTACTTCTCTCTTGAAACCTGGTTATCAGCTGCTGTTGAACTTTCTTATGAAGTGCATGCAAAACCACTTTTGAACCTTAAAAGGTACTGGTACTATCACATTTTATTTTCTTATTTTAGTGTTAAAGAGATAAAAGGTAACACTTAACCAACCTTGTTTGATAGATTTGGGTCCTTTAGAAGCCCAACAACTCATTTTCGTATTGTAATCTATGTTTATAATAATACTACTGTTATCAGTAATGCTAAATGTGTAATATGTAACATGATTTTCCCTACAGAGAAAGCACAATTAAAAAAAAAACAAACCCTTACTAAGTAGGTGAGAAATTTGACAGTTTTTGACATTTATATTAAATAACATGTTTCTCTATAAAATATGATAATAGTGTTAGTGGATTAAATTTAGTAAACATAGAGAGCAAAGTATAAGTAGTGATGTCCAGGAAGTCAGAGCTTTTAATTGTGTACTGAATAGGTTCCCTAATCCATTATACTAAAACCAGTTAATGACCTCCAAAGTAATGGGATTAGAACTAGCAAAGCCCCTGAATCCTCAATGTGCTCAATAGAAAGGCATGAGCCTATGCCAGTGACTTCTTGTGTTGTGACCCAGTGGAAATTACAACAGTCCGCAAGAAGATTGTATTTGCAGAGAGACTTCCTTCATGACCTGTGATAACTTTGGTGGATCCCCAAAATCTATGAACCTTAAGGACCAGAAAGATGCCCTAACATTAGCTTCTTATATTCATCTCTTTCCCCAGAGAAAGAGTTTGAAACCCCTGAGACCATAAAGGTGTTGTTTCATGAAGGCTGTGTGGGCATTAGCCTGCCTGTAATTCCCACATAAAACCCGCAACCAGGATCACTAGATTCTACGTCTCCATTCCAGAGATTCTGGATTATTTAAGTTTGAGGGAAGCAGGGACCTCTATTTTAATAAACCCCTTGGCTATTCTGATCAGTCACTTTTCAAAAACACTGGCTTAGGTTACAGGAGGTTGCTATGGGAAAAAAAAAATAATTGGAAATTTGGAACTGGGCTAAAAGTCAACCATGCAGGAAGCCTACTATTTAAATCCTTGGTTTTAGGTCAGTGACATTTAATGCCGTATATCTAGCAATTGTGGCCCTTAATTTAACTTTCCAGTCTTAGTAGAGGCTTGGAATGTTAAATCTTGGTTTTGGCACATCTTCTAAAAGTTTGAGACAAAGTAAAGACACAACTTCTCACTGCGTGGTGGAACTGGACTCGTCCCGCTCAAGGAAAAGAATGTAAAATACATGACACAGTTCCGTTTGCTTCATTTCCAAGTCTCTGGATAGCCAGGTCAATATTTTGATGAAAGGGATTAGGAAGTTTTCCTAATATTTTGGGATTAGGTGGGAGGATGGACCATCACATCCATCCAAACTGTCAAATTGGTTAGTGTGGGTTCATTGGCATTCTCTGCAATGTGCTTAATTGCCGACACCAAATGAATGAAACATGGGCTGTGATTACTGCAATCACTGTGTGTACTTCTGGCAGGTGATGCTTTGGAAGATGTAGCAGCAATAACAAGGTACTTGACTACCCACCAATGTCATCTCAATGCAAGCCCCAACTTTCTTTTCCACCTTTTTCATAGTAAGTGTGAAGACTGAGCCAGATTGGCCAATTAAAAACGAAAACCTGACTAGGTTCTGTGGAGCCAATTAGACTTGAAATACATTTGTGTGTTTCTAGAATCACAGCTCAAGCATTCTGTTTATCACCACTCTTCCTTGCACAGCCTTATTCTGCTGGTGCTTTGCATTCTGATGTTACTTTGAGTCTTGCATGACATCACCGAGGCTGAACAAAGATTCTCAGACCAGCAGTTTCCAGTCCTTACAAATGCTCCCACCTGAGATTAAATGGGACTGCTATATTTTTTCCTAAACAGTGTTTTCAGTATATCTCAGATTCATTTCCTTTCGGATCTCCTGCAAAATCCCCCCAAAGAAAAATTGCCAATCCTTCCTGCTTTCTATTTTTATGATGACAATCAAAGCTGGCTTGCGAAACACAATTTGTGACTTTTTAAATGATCGGTGATATCCTTAAAATGTGGTCTGCCAATCTGTACAAAATGGTCCTATTTTTGTGAAGAGGGACGTAAGATAAAATGATGTTATACATCAATATGTATATATGTATTTCTATATAGACTTGGAGAATTCTGCCAAAACATTTATGACGAGCTGTATCACTGCCTTTGTTTATATTTTTTTAACTGTGATATTCCCCACAGGCACATTAACTGTTGCACTTTTGAATGTCCAAAATTTATATTTTAGAAATAATAAAGAGAAAAATACTTACATGTTCCCAAAACAGTGGTGTGGTGAATGTGTGAGAACTAACTTGATAGGGAAAGTCCACCAATACAAAATGTACTGCAAATGCCCCTTTTATTTTTTTCCTTTTAAAATCTGTAAATGAAGATCTTTATATTTCAATAAATGATATATATGTATATATATATAAATACAATTTAAAGTTATGCTGAGGTTCCAGCATTTCTTTTGTTTTTAGTTTAATCATAAATGTTAAAGCAACCCTGTTCAACTTTCTTAGCAACATTTCAGTAGGACTCTATGTTTCTGATGGACCAATAGACATCTTAAGATTTAAGAAGTTATTTGAGCTAGTTTTCAGACACATCACTTGATGTAAAGATGATTGGCACTTGGCTCATTTTGATCCTTTTTGTTTGCTTGCCTATTGTTTTAGTCAGCTATTTCGCTGCTATAACTAAATGATCTGACCAGCACAATTATAGAGGAGGAAAGGTTTATTTGGCGGCTCACGGTTTCAGAGGTCTTAGTCCATAGAAGGCAGACTCCATTCCTCGGGTCTCAAGGTGAGTCAGAACAACATGGTGGAAGAGCATGGCAGAGGGAAGCAGCTCACGTCATCAAGAAGCAAAGAGAGAGACACTCTATTCTCCAGATACAAAATATATACCCCAAAGCTATGCCCCATTTCCCACCCCCTCCAGCCACACCCTACCACTTCAGTTACCACTCAATCCCTATCAGGGGATTAATTCGCTGCCTCACAACCCAATCATTTCTCCTCTGAACCTTCTTGCATTGTCTCACACATGAGCCTTTGGGGGGCACCTCACATCCAAACCATAACACCTATCTCTGTTGGGTGGTATTTTGCACTTCTATGTAAGGATCAGAGGGCTACGTTTACTCTGTAAAACAATCAAACAGTGAAGAAGTGTATAAACTGTAATGTTAAAGCCTCTCCTCCCCCACTGTGTCTTTTCCCCGTCCCTGTCTTATTTTCCAGAGGCAAAACCATATCACTGATATGTATTCTTTCATTCCTTCAGTTCCTTTTCTATGCATCTGTGTCTATACAAATCTCTGTTTTTGTTTCATATTTTGCCTAAATGTGATTACTTTTTATATAACACTTTGCAATATGCTTTTTTTTTCTTTTCTTTTCTTTCTTTTTTTTTTTTTTTTTGTACCAGAAATTGAACTCAGGGGCACTCAACCACTGAGCCACATCCCTAGCCCTATTTTGTATTCAATTTAGAGATAGGGTCTCACAAGTTTCAAGTTGCTTAGCACCTCACTTTTGCTGAGGTTGGCTTTGAACTCTTGAACCTCCTTCCTCAGCCTCCCAAGCCACTGTGCACCACCGTGCCCGGCTCTATTTTCTAATTGACTATTTATTAAAGCAATTTTAGGTTCATAGCATAAGTGAATGAAGATGCAGAGATTTCCCATGTGCTCCCCATGTGCATACCTCCCCGTCCTCCATGTTCCCTATCAGCATGCAACTTGTATTGACACGTCCTCAGCCGCAGTCCACAGAGCTTTTCCTTTTTTATGCTGTATCTTGGAGATCTCTGTGGGAAGTATATATAGGTAGACCTCTCTCAATTTTTTATCATCTTCGTGGTATCCCATTATGTAAATGTACTTTATTTTATGCAATCACATTCCTGCAAAACAGAGTCATAGTTTCCAGTTCTTTGCTATTAAAATGACTTTATGAACATCCTTGCACACACATCACTGTACACCTATAGTAGTGTTTGGTTCAAATAAATTGCTACAAATAAAATAGCTAGATCCAAAGGTAGGCAGAAATAAATCGATATTGAGCTCACATCTCCCCGAACAATTGCCATGTAAATTCTTGAAGGTCTGCATGAGAATCACTGGCTTTGCGATCCTTTGCAGTCTCCTACACTGCCACCCCCCCTCCCCACCCCAATGCTCAGGAATCAAAGTCTTCCAGACTGATGGGAAGAGATGTGCTTGGGTAAGTGCGGGAGAACTTGGGCTTGTGTTTAGAAGCATGCCAAAGTAAATGACTAGGAATTTAAAAAAATGATTCAACTCACCTTATTTTCAACTCATGGATTATGAAAATTCTTTTGTTAATAATTGACTATTGCATCCTTTTCCAATATAACTTCTGACTGCCCCAATACAAATAGCCTGCCAATCCAAGCAGATCTCCTCAGGAATTTGGCCATAGGTTAGGTGTCAGCTCTCCCTCAGTTCTGGGAAGGAGACAGATTATCTGGGAACAATTATCCTGCAGATTAAACAAGAGCTGTCTAATGTATCATCAACACAGAGTGCTCCCAGCTTGGCTGGAGAGATCATTTGTTGTCTTTTTTTAGATGTTTAATTCCACCTCTTAATACAGTGCTGACAACTCTACCTACTTTATCGAGCCACGATAAAATAAAAGTGACTTTTATTATTGGAGATTTTACAACTTTTCAAAGATCTTTCATATTTCTTTCTTTCTATTCTTACAATTGGCTTTTCCTCTTATTCCTACAATGGCAAGGAGAGATTTTATAGGTGAGGAAACCAGGGTACCACAAGACAAATGACTTTTCTAAAAATTACATAGCTGGGCAGTGGTTGCACTGGGATTGGAAATTCCAAACACACTGATTCCTCTGTCATTTACACTACAATAAGCCATGAGGAAAGCAAGCCATACTGGGAAATATCAGTGCTCAGAAGTAGTTTGCTCTACTTCAATGTTTTCAAAGACAAATGATTGATGAGTTGCCTGTGAAACTATCCTACATGTTTGTGATCAGAACAATTTCTTTTCAAGCTATAACACAAAGATCTAATAATGGGTGTTATGACTTTAATAAGGATGTCTTTCATGAAATGCAGCTCAGGAAAATGGCCTAGAAAATCAGAATCCATCATAGACTAGACAATTTTCTCTGGGGTAAGTGTGATAGAAATGCTTCATTATCTCTGCCTCCAAATACATGTAAGAATTAAATCCAATTGCATTGTTTTAGCAGAATTGATATACTGTGTTTCTAACAGAGACAAATTTTCGTCCTCACAATTAAGCTATATGGGGAAATACATATGTGGCCTTAATTAGCAGATTAACACATTCTGCTCCACCTGACGATGTAAATAGCACCCATGGCCTGAAGAATAATGAATGTAATCTTCAAAATATATTCATACACTGGTAATGTTTCCATCACCCATGTTTTAGTTTACATATAAAGCAATGGAGACATCAAGGACACATGGTCTCACATGGTAGGGGAACATATTTGCTCCCTGTTTCTGGTTTAGAGGCTAATTGGAATTTTAAAAAGATTTGCCACATTATCCAGGCAGATGGTATTTTGCTTTATCATTATTCATGGGTATTAATGACTTCCCTCTGGAGCATGTGTATCCTGTCTATTTTGAATTTCATTACATTTCATGCTGACTGCTCCAAACAGAATCGGATCCAGTATTTTCTGTGCAGTTCTTGAGTTGCAGACCGTTTGGTTGGTCAAAGCTTTAGACTTGACTGGGAATTAAGTCGCTCTTTGAAATGAAGGAAACCATTTTTTTTTTTTTTATCTCTGCTCTGTGTATTCCTTCACACTTCTAATTTTGTGCAGCTTGCTCTCCCGCAGGGCTGCCGGTAGGATCAGGTGGATGCAAAGACATTTCCAGAGTGGATACATCTTTCATTAGCCTGAGATGATTAGGCACCCTTTCTTTCTCCCTGGAAAGGCTTGAGTTTGGTTTCCTAAACAGAAAATGTATGAGAACATGATGCAATGATCCGGCCGCAGAAAGTCATTTTTTAATTAATTCCTTTCACAAATATTTGTTATAGAACAGACTTCTCTTTGTTGTGTTATTCTGTAAAATGCTTATGTCTGGATGAGGCAGCTGGCAGGGTTCACGCCATCCAATTCATGACCTGAGGGGACCATTACATCACTGAGAAGGGCAGTGCAAGGCAGAGCATTGTGGGAGGTGGAGGCCATGGTCTTTCCTTAGAGTCACAGAAGAGCCAAGGGGTAAGCTACAGAGGCCGCTTGCTGAAGCCTTCTGACAAAATGGAAGCTTTTCTGCAACCAGAGCACATGAAGCTGCCAGAGCATTTGAGTGCTGAAGCCATGGCTGTGGCACTTTTGCTTCCTCAGTCCCTGTCCTTGCTGTGGTTTCATGGCCACTTCCATGTCCATTCTGCAAACTTTTATCCCTCTGTTCTACAACTTTATTGAGCTAACACTGTCTTAGGTCCTCAAATTTGGCAATTATCTCAATGGGTAAGACCCCTACATACATGGAAAGTGCCTCTCCAGAGCAGAGGCAGAGTTGTTTAAGGTTCAGAATAATGAAGACAGCAACCCTCTGGGACAGAACTTGGTCAGGTTTGCTAACAGCTCATTAGAGAAGACTGGGGTTTCCTAATATAGTCATCCCCTGGTGTCCACGGGAGATTAGCTCCAGCACCCCTGCCAAAATCCATAGATGTAGATGTTCAAGTCCCTTATATAAAATGGCATAGTTTTTGCACATACCCTAGCACATCCTTCTGCATACTTTGTCATCCCCGAATTACTTATAATACCTACTATGATGGTAAAGAGCGAAGTGTGAAGAGTTGTCATGCGGCATTATTTAAGACATTATAGCAAGAAAAATAAAGTCTGTGTATGTACAGCACAGACGCAATCTTCGGAGACCTTGTGCCCAAACAGGACACAGGCGAGCCATGCTCCAGCCACACTGCTGGAGAGGCTGAGGATCTGTGACATTGCAGGGGCTGCCGCAGGGCGCACGTTGCACCACTTCATTTGGGTAGATTGAGGGGAGTTGTTGGCTTGTGGCAAATTCAAGTTTCACTTTTCAGAACTTTTGGATTTTTTTTTTTCCTTTTTTTTCCTGGTACTGGTGACTGAACTCAGGGGCACTTTACCACTGGGCTACATTCCCATCCTTTTTATTTTGAGACAGAATCTTGCTAAGTCGCCCTGACTGGCCTAGAACTTGCCATCCTCCTGCTTCTGCTTCCAATTAGTTGGGATGACGGTCCTGATTCAGAGAGCCGGCTATTTTGTTATTTTTAGTGCAGTTACATATCTTTTGATAATTTACTAATAAGTAGTTCATGTCTTTGATGTTTTGTCAATTTGTATTTGTTGGTCATATATAGACATGGAATTGATCTTACATTCTGCAGTCTTGCACATTCCTTAGGATATTTTTACATAGATGATAATGTTATCTCTAAGTAAAGACAATTCTACTTCTTCCTTCCCAGTGTGGCTGCCTTTCATTTCTTCGATGTACCTATTGCCCTGGCTCGGAGCTCCAGCGCAGGGCTGGATGGAAATAGTAAAGTCACATTCATGCTGAGTTCCTGATATTAGGGAGAAATTATTCAGTTTTTCTCCATTAAAAATAATGTGGAGCTGAGCGTGGTGAAACACATCTGTAATCCCAACAGCTGGGGAAGCTGAGGCAGGAGGATCTCAAGTTCAAAGCCAGCCTCAGCAACTTAACAAGGCCCTAAGCAATTCATGAAGACCCTGCCTCAAAAAAACAACAAAAAAAGTAGGTTTTTCATAGATACCCTTTATCAGATTAAGGAAGTTTCCTTCTTGGTTTGGTGACAATTTTTATCTGAAGTAGGTATATTCTGTGAAAAGCTTTCTTCTTCTTTTTAAAAAAACCTATTAAATTGTCATCTGGTTTTTCTTTTTTTCATTTGTTAGTATGGTGAATTATATGGCTGATTTCCAAGTACCCAAACAATACTGCATTTCTGGGTTAAAATTCTCTGAGTTATGATTTATTATGCTTTTTACATATTGCTGAATGTGATTTGCTATTGTTTTGTAAAGAAGGACTTTTAAATCTGTGCTCATGACTGATGACGACTTAGTTTTCCATTCTGGTTGTGCCTTCCCTTCATTTGGCATCAAGGTATCAATCGCATCAGAGAATGAGTTGGATGTGCTTCCTCCTCTTCTCTTTTCTGGAAGGATTTGTGTAGAATTGTTATTATTTTTTCCTTAAATGTGTGATATAACTTACCACTGAACCCATTCAGGCCTGGCAATTTCTTTGTTGGAAGATTATAAATTGCTAATTCAGCTTTCTCAAGAGATATAAGGCTATTCAGATACTTATCTATTCTTGAATAAGATGGATTGGTTTACATTTTTTAAGGAATTTGTCACATAAGTTATTGAATTTATTGCATGAAGTTGTTGACTTCATTCCTTCATTTTTCCTTAATATTGGAAGACTGTCGTGTGGTCTTCCCATTCATTCATGGTATCAATCATTGCTGCTCTCTCTCCTTTTTATTGATGATTTTGACTGGAGGTTGACCAGTCTTGTTATAGTTTCAGAGTCAGCTTTTGGTCTCCTAGTGTGGGTACTTGTTATTTGTCCCATTTTATTTTATTGATTTGTACTCTTCATTACTTCTTTGCTTCTGCTTACTTTAGGCTTAGTTCTTATTTTTTTTCTAGTTTCTTAGGTGGAAGCTTAGATAATTTATTTAAGACCACTTCTAAGACAAGGATTTAATGCTATGAACTTCTTTCCAGTCATTATCTTAGCTGCGTCCTACAAATTTGACTAAGTATCAGAGTAGAGAGAAAAGAACCTTTCATTAGCAAGGGGAGCTAAAGAGGACATTCAAAATGGGCTTTGAAGGAATTTTTTTTTTTTTTTGAGGAAGACAGGGGTAGTCTAAGTCAAAAGAAATGCTGGCTAGAAGATGTTAGTTGATCTTCCCCTTATAAAATGTGCTCATGAATCTTTGATAATTGTACTCGACAGATAGAACATCTCTTTGAAAGGCAGGGACAGAGCCTGCTAGTCCCCTAAACCAAAAGTGACAGAGAGGCTGAAAGTTGTCTGGCTCTTGAAGTTGTCCTGTTAGCTGGTCCCATTTCAGACCTGGATGGTATTGGTCCACTACAGAGTCAAAGAAGGGTGGGCATATGTGAAATTATTGGGTATTGATCATAATAAAGACAAAATGAGGGTCAAATGGAGCAATAAGACAGTGGTCTGGTTACAACTCTTAGATATGGGTACAAAGTCATTAGATAACTTCATTTATCCGAGTGACATTATGTGGATTTTTCCAGTCTTCCTACCTCTACAGCCATGAGTTCCTTATCTCTGTATAATTTCTGATCCTCTGCAGCGGATATCATAATTTACGAGAGCAGATTGGCTCACTTATCCTTTCTAAATATCATTTTATTGCTTTTTTTCTAATACAAATGTAGAAAATCAAAATTATTCAAAATTCCCTCACAGCTAGAATTTGATTCTGGTCAATACTATGTAGGTATAATTTTTTTTTAAATTTTATTTTTACAGACTGCATTTTGATTCATTGTACACAAATGGGGGACAACTTTTCATTTCTATGGTTGTGCATGATGTAGATTCACAACATTCATGTAATCATAGATGTGCATAGGGTAATGATGTCTGTCGCAGTCTCCTATCTTTCCTTTCCTCCACCCCCTCCCACCCCATTTAGGTATAATTTTTGGGGAGGACTTCCCTAGTGCTTTAAAAAGATCAAGACTTGATAAAAAGTTTTTCTTTCTCACTTCGCCCTTCCCATATCTTCTTGCCTGGGACTTAGTGACACTGCCTGGAGTTGCAGCAGCCATCTTTTGATCGTGCAGTTGAAAACCACGCACTGAAAATGGCAGAGCAGGAGACAGAGGAGAGGCTTCTTGATGACCTTCTTGCACAGGTGTATTAACCCTGACCTATTAACCTCCAGATTCCTTTCTTTGCATGAGAAAAGTACCTATTTAAGTGACTGTCTTTATGTTTTCCATTATATGCAACAACTCCGTTCATAAGCAACACAACATATTAAAAAGTTGGATGGGGATGCTTGCCATTCTACTCCTTAATATGCTTTCTTCACGGGGCCTACAGGATATCAATGTCTTTTGGTTTTCCTTCTGAATCATTGGTTGCTTTTTCTCAGGCTTTTAGCAGAGCCTTTGTCTTCAGGGTGCCCCTCTCCCCTTCATCTAATCATGGCCTCAGGCACCAGATTCATGCTGGTAACTCCTAAACATGTGTTTCCAACCCGGGCCTCTTCCCGAGCTACAGAACCACGGGTCAAACTGCCCACTCAGCCTCTTCATGGACATCCCATAGTTGGCCTCTTTTTTCATAGTCAGTCTCTTAATCACGAAACTTAACTCCTCCTTCCCTCAGCTTTGACCCGCCTCAGTTTCCATCACAATGACCACACCTCTCTTCCCACAACCACGGCTCAAACTGGAGTCCTCCTCGACCTTCTCTGTTTTGTCTTGCCTCTTATCTGTCAACACTCTGGCTCCACCTTCCCCACATATCTGAAAGGTGATCAGATCCTTACCAGGCCTCACTACCTCCAATGGCACCATCCCTGCCTTTCCCGGGATCGCTGCCCTGGCCTCCTGCAGGGCCTGCCTGCTTCGCTCTGTCCCCTCCCACCACAGAGTGATCTCCTGAAGCCATGGTCACCCTCTGCCCAGTACCCTGCAGGGTCTCCATTTTGCTCAGAGTAAAACACAGTCTTGAAATTAGTGTCAAGGCCTGCACGATCAGGCTCCTGTCACCTCCCTGACCTCCTCTCCTGCCCTTTCTGCTCTCTTCTTCCAACCTCCTTGGCCTCACTGCCAGAACACAAGGACACACCCCGTGGTGACCTCCACGCAGTGACCTTTCATCTGGCTGTTCCCTTTGCCTGTATGCTGTTTCTAGTGATGGTTGGGTGACTCCTGGCTGCCTTCATGGTCTGCTCAAGTTCACCCTTTCCAAGAGGCCAACCATGACTGCCCTACTCAACACTGCCCAGCACTATCCCTACACCCACCTCACCCACCCCCTCCACTTCCCGCCCACTCACCTGCCCCCCTCTCTTTCCAGCCTTCTAACACATGGAGAAGTTTATCCACATGCTCCTGGTCTCCTCTGCTGGAAGGTAAGCTGCACAACGACAGCATTTACCTTTGTTTTGCTCACTGAGCTATCCCTGTGCCTACTTCCATGCCTGGCCCAGAGTAAGTGCTTAGGAAACATTTGTTGCCAGGATGAATGAATCACTGTCCTCAGAGGGAGGAGTGCAGGGGGAGGTTCAGGGCCCCAACCAACTGAGAAAACAGCCCTCACCCTTGGTGAGTTGTCTCTGGCAACTCACCAAGCCAAATAAATGGTGTTGACCCAAAGCTCTTGCCCGTGCAGATTAACTCAATGCCGAGTGCCTAGTGGCTACACTCCTCTCAAGTGACAAAACATGACTATCATCATGAGGGTGAATGGATGGAACATTTTCATCAAGAACCATCTGCAAATGGCTCCTTATGTTGAAATAGAGCTTCTCTTGAGTCCAGAAAAATCAAGCACTCTGTGGAATGCACTCACTTGCCATCAGACTTATGGGGAGAATTACATTGCTTGTTGCAAACAAACCCAGAGGTTTTTCCTTTTTAAATAGTTTTGTTTTTCTTCTTAACTTTAAAATTTTTTTTTGTAGTTGTACAGAATGCATTTATTTTATTTGCTTATTTTTATGTGGTGCTAAGGATTGAACCCAGGGCCTCACACATGCTAGGCAAGCACTCTGCTACTGAGCTACATCCCTAGCCCTTTCCTCCTTAATTTGTTATTTTTCTATGGCCATATTTAACATTGATTTTTTTCTCAACATTTTTTTAATGAAAAGTATCTCAAATATGAGGAAAAGGTGAAAACACTGTACAGAGAACCCCTATATGCCCACCATCCGGATTCTATAATTGACAACAGAAACCCAGAATTTTGTGGGCAACTCATCCAATTCTGGGTGAGCAGGGAGAGGGAAGTCAGAGGCAGTGGAATTTCTGATCTCAAGCACTCTTGGAATTGAGTGCCTGGGTGGTCCTGGGTGGTGGCTGTTTTCACAAGGCATGCCTATTTGTAGAACTTGGGGTGAATTTTTCAGAAACATGGACTTCTACCTCTCTGAGATTGGGAATTTGCTCCACTTCTCGGCTGAATAAGCAAACACTGTTTGGCCTCAGTTCCTCTTCAGATTCAGGAGTTTTGATGGGAGCTACTTGGCAAAGGACCCAGTGCCTCCATAGAGGGGTGCTTCAGCGTGGAGCCCACACTCAATGCTCTGTATTTAGATCATGCGACAGCTGAGGAGGAGCCACTTGATGGAGCTGCACTGAGTGATGACTTTAGAATGGAAATTTTTTATCTGCTCCCCTCCAGCTGTGCAGTGGGATGGGGACTGGGGACACTGGCAGAGTAGGAAATTGGAATGGTCTTTAAACCTGGACCCCAGGCACCTCATCCGCTCCACCTCACCGTGGTCCTGCTGTAACCTGCTCTGATTCTGAGCCAAGTGGAGCTGGCATTAAGAGCTCAGGAGGGCTGGGGTTGTGGCTCAGCGGCAGAGCGCTTGCCTAGGATGTGTGAGGCACTGGGTTCCATCCTCAGCACCACATATAAATAAATGAATAAAGTAAAGGTCTATCAATATTTAAAAAAAATATTAAAAAAAAAAAAAAAAGCTCCAGGAAATCTGGAATTTCCTCAAGCTGAGTTTGAGGTCACCATGTTGTCTTCTACTCTGACAAGCCTGTCCTTGTTGGAATCTTGAAACCCCGGGGGCTTTCCGTGCAAACTAATCTATCTATTTAAAAGGAGTACCACTTGGCGGCTGGAAAAGGCCATTTTCCTTCTCTTTCATTTTTTTTCGGTCACGGATCGCCTTCCTTTGCAAAACATCATTTGTTTCATTTTTGTTTTCAAGCCATTGTGTTTAGAACAACAGTAAGAGTCTGATGGGAAGTTTCTATAAACTAAAAATTGGGTTTCAACAAACGCTTAATAGTAAATTCTGAGGTTTTCGGGGTCCGTGGAGCTCTCTTGCCTGGGAAGGGATGTGGACGCCTTCAGGGTATTGGTTCCTTAAAGCCCCAAACTCTTGCAGCTGAGGGCGGAGCCTCGGAGGCCCTGGGCTGCAGATGGAGGCAAGCACCACAAGGGGCTGCTAGAGAGCAGCAGAAGGGAAACTGCTTCAAGGCGTCCTCTTTTGGCCTCCTCCCCTTCTCCTTAACCTTGGTAGAAGCAGGTGTTTTCCTCCTTTTGGGGCGATATTTACTGGTCTGTTCGTATGACATTTCTTTCTGACAATCGCTCGGCCTCTCTGGTCTTTGGAGGGACTCTCAATACCTTTCCTATCATTCCCCATGGAAAACTAGGAAGGCATTTAAGTTGACGTGGTCCTCAGAGGAAAGGAAGGAGGGCCCTTCTATCTGTAGGGATCCAGCTAGCTTAGTAATCGTCTTTGGGTCAAGGATGGGTGAACAGATTCCAAAAAGTGCTTCTGCTTGCAGGCTGAGCTGGTCCTACCATGGGTCAACTTCCGGAGAGGAAATCTCAGGCTGGATTTCAGCCTTCATTCACTTACTCCTTTGGTCAGGCAAACTGAACAGACTTCTAGAAGAATTGGCAGTCTAAATGGAGCTAAGTATAATGAGATAGCTAGCTAGCTAGTAGATAGATAGTATGTATGAACTTTGTACCAAATGGTGTATGTGCCCCATGCAACTGAAAAGCCTGCTCCTCCTAAATTCTCTGAAACATTTTAAACTTTGCAATTATTCCATTATAGCTGTTAGATCTTAATCACAATGAACACCATTTTTGTATTTCTTTTCAGTACACTCCCTTGTGATTCAACGATTCTCAGTTGCTAATAGAATCCCAAGGAGAGGCATTTAGATGATTTCTGGCTTGTTGCAGTGCTGATTCAAGATACCGAAAGAAATGTGGAGGTGTTCTCTTATGATGTAAGAGAGAGCATTTTGTTCCTTCATACACTGGTCTAAACTTCTTTATTCTCTCCTGTGCATTTCTACATGATCTCTTTCTTGAATTTATTGTCTTGTTTGATTATCATACGAATGATCTATCAGATATGTTGACTACATAAATCGTTAAATCCAAACATCAGTGATTTTATAATGTAGAGGGTTATATTTTATTTCATATCACCAGTTTGGAAGTCACCTAGGCTCTGGTATCTGGTTTGCCAGATATCAGAGACCCAGAAACAGTCTTTCTGTCCATTCCCCATCCTTAGTATTTGCTTCTATCATCATGTAGTTTACCTCATAGTCCAAGATGGCCACTGGAGCCCCAGCCATCAGGCCGAAGTTCTAGGGAGGAACTAAAAAAATGTAAAAGAGCAAAAGGGTATATGTCTCCTTGGTTCCTTAGGAGGACTTTTTAGAAGTTTAATTCAAAAACTTCCATTTATATCCCATTAGCCATCACTATCAAAAAATGCTGGGCACACCAAGATCCTTGACAATATGGAAGTCTGTTATTGAGGAACCAGGAAGAATAGATATAGGATAGGCAGCTGGCAGCCTCTACCACGTAAGAGAATCCAGTCCTCCAATGCCCGTGAGAATCCAGAGGACATAACAGAGGAGTCGCACGCAGAGGGCTGCACTATGTGCTGTCACGACATCTGTCTGTCTATCCATTGGCTGTCAGTGGCGTCCCTCAGGCCTCTCTTGCCTTGAACTTGCCTGGCTTCATTTGCCATGGAATCTTCTCTGCCCTCTCTTCTGGTGTCCAGACTCCTATTACCAATTACTGATGAGGGCTCCCTGTAGGATCCTCAAATTCAGGAAGTCTTAAGGAGCCCTCCTTCAGTGTGCAGGCGCCAGCTGCTCCAGCCCCAGGCTTGGATGTCATTCTGACCTCTTTTCCTGGCTCCTTACACCCTCCAAGTTCTGCTCCCTAAGCCTCCCCCATCCTCTCCCTTTCCACGGCTACCACCAGGAACAAGCCCACTTCACCTCTCACCTGGGGGCCACAACCCCTGAGAGGTCTGGGCTCCTGCACTCTTCCCTCGCTCTCATCCATTCTCCACACAGCAGCCAGAGAAACTGTTATTATTATTATTATTAATTATTTTATTTTATTTTCTTACAAAACACAACTTATGTCACCTCAGAACTTAATACCAATCGATGGCTTCTTGTTGTCCTCAGGAGCAGGTTTGGCTCTGTGAGGAGTAAACAGCCCTTGGTGAACTGGCCCCCTCTCCTCACATGCTTTTCTTGCTTGTGAATGTGCTCAACCCTTTCCTGTCTCAGGCCTTGGCCCACAGTTCTCTCTCTGCCTGGAATGCTCTTTCTTCCAATTTCCACCTCTTTGTTTAGAGAACCACCATTAATTTTTTGACTATCAGATCCACACGCCCCCAGACCATGCCATATTGTAGCCATCTCAGAGCTCACTGTCCTTGTCCTTTGAAGTGTTCATCAGTCTTCTAATTACTTGCTCAATCGTAGGTTCCTTGAAGCCAGGCCCTCTTTGTCTTCTCCCTGTACCGCAGTGGCTGGTACGGAACTTAGCACCTATTCATTCAGTGAATGCAATCCTTCATTCCTTTACCCATGAATTCAAAAATATCTGCTGACACTCTTGTCTTCTCTGTGGTTCAGTGGTCAGTGGAGAAAGACTTAGGAAGATAATTGCCCAAATAGTTGCTTCTTTAGGGTTTTAATTAGGGCTGCAGGCAGAAAGCTGGATCATTAGAAATGATGTAATTGGGACATAGGAAGGATGAGGGGAAGGAGCGGGGAAGGGGAGGGATGCAAGGGAGCTTTCCATCCAAGAAGCAAACAGGAAGGTTTTCCGTCTATGTTGTGACTGTCATCTCCATTCCCCCATAGATGGACCAGCAAATTATATAAACACAGGGCGAGACAAGCGTAGCTAAAGTATTTTTTAACCAATTAGATGTCATTAGTGCTGCTTCCTTGGAGCATCTGACTTCAGAAAAATAATCCAGGCACTGTCGAGTCTAGTTCCTCGGCCTGGCCCTTCACCGTTTTCCTCAGACTCTGTCACCTTTGGCTGTTTTGCTGTTGATGGAACCTGCATGGGGAAGGTTCCACACACCAAGCCACACATGCACTTGTGGGTCCTGCACTGACTCCTGCAGTGGGCCAGCAGGGGTGAGTGAGGCCGTGGCCCAGTGAGTGCGGCCTGCCACGGCCCCAGGGTGTGGACCAAGAGGAGCTTGGAGATGGGGAGGGAGCTCGGAGGGGACCTAGGGCACCACTCTTTTCCCTTCTTTCCTTCTTTCTTTCTTTGGTGTTGAATATGGAACCCGGGCCCTGGCCCTTGCATGCTCCACCTCTGAGCTACCCCCTAGCCTCTGAGGAGCGCCATCTTAAAGGGTTGTTTGCCAAGATAAATAAAAATAGCAGCTTTCTTTCTCTCTCACTTTTTCTCTTTCTCTCTCTATCTCTCTTCTTCCTTCCTTCCTTCCTTCCTTCCTTCCTTCCTTCCTTCCTTCCTCCCTTCCTTCCTTTCTTCCTTCCTTCCCAGGGATTGAACCCAGGGGCACTTAATGGCTGAGCCATATTCCAAGTCCTTTTTTAAAAGAAATATTTTATTTAGAGAGAGGGTCTCACTAAGTTGCCTAGGGTCATGCTAAATTGCTGAGGCTGGCTTTGAACTTGTGGTGCTCCTGCTTCAGCCTCTCAAGCTGCTGGAATTACAGGGATGTGCCACTGTGCCTGGCGAAATAGCAGTTTTTGAAAAATGCTTTTATTCAGTACACACACACACACACACACACACACCATAGTGAGAGAATAAGAAGGTCAGGAGCTTGAGGGAAGACTGATGAAGATTAGGGGTGTTTTCACCACCAACTCTGCCCCTGTGGTCATCCTGTGACATCAGTCATTGCATTCAAACAATTGACACCCTCGAGATGCATTAAGCATTTATTGACAGCCAAGCACCAACGTGTCCTGGAGAGTCAGAGGGGGAATAACGGTGAAGTTCCTGGCCTGAAGCTGGAGGTCAGAGACTCCATTCTGTGAGCCCTCATCTTTGGACTCCGGGGTTTCTCAGGGGCAAACCTGCCGCCCACCTACCTTACCCACGTGGAAGATGGAGTTTGCATGAAGGAGTCAGATTTTTCATGTGAAATCTGTGAGCTTGGGGCCTGTGAGAGTCCACACAGACCCAGGTGCTTTACCTGGCAGGTGAGTCATCCCTAGGCAGGATGACCTTGGGAGAATTCTTCACTCCTTGTCCAAGGCAGCAGGTTGGCCACCAGGGGGAAGCATTGCACCGAGATAGCGCGCGCCAACCTGCTCTTTGTCCCAGCTCTCCCATTGTCATCCAGACAGGAAGGCAGGTGAGGGCCACCGCAGGCAGCTATTGTCCAGCCAGCAGAGATGACCATGCCACCTGGGGTCTGTGACACAGCCAGGCAGCCAGTGGACACTGGTAAACAGTCAGTGAACATTCAGGATGGAATTTATGAATGAAGTCAAATAAAGCACTGAGAAAGATGAGCCTTTGTGGCAAGGTCTTGGATTCCAAAAATTCACTGAATGGTGAAAACTGGGAATCAGAAAATCTGTTTCCAGCACTGTGTCCACGGCTCCCGTGCTAAACAACTCCCGACGAGATGTTTAGCCTCATCTTCCCCATAGCCCACGTACGGTTTTGTCTAGATCATAGTGCTGTCATGAGGCTGAAGCCAGAAATATGGGCTAAGGGGCTTAGAAAAGAATGATGTGGAACTGCAGAAGTACCAGCACCACAGCCCAGATGAGCAAGGAAGTGCCGCTCTACACTGCCGTGGATGTGTGGTTCACTTGACCCAGCAGTGAAGGGTGAGGTGGTAGGACAGGTCAGCTTTGCAGATCGCTCGGGCTCCTGCTCTGGGGCTCACTAGAGTCTCCAGTCTCAGAGTCTAGGAGCCAAGGGCCATCTCTGAGTGATACAGGACCTCAGACCTACTGCCACAAGGAAAGGAATTCGGCTAACAACTGGAAAGAGCTTAAAAGTGGACCTTTCAGTAATTGATCGTCCATTTCCTTAACTGTATCCTCAGGCCAGGTCAGCTGACCTCCTGCTCTGCAGGACCTCTCTCAGCCTGAAGCTTAGGGAATCCTGACTGGGAGCTCTTGGGCAACAGGAAGCCATGCCTCGGGCTCATTTACTGTGCACCTTTACACCAATGCCTGTCCCTGTGCTTGCCCTGTGAGAACTGGCTGTAGGAGGAGCAGGCTTTTCCAGAGTGCTCAGCTTCCCCCAGAACGCAGGGGAACCAAGCACCAGCCCAGAGGGTCTCAGCCTTCCTCCTCCCTCGCTGGGGCTATGGTGAGTGGATTAGGCAGAACGCACGCCCTCAGGATCTCCAACCCTGGTGAATTCACACCTCTCCTAACATTCAGGCAAATATGAATCTGGGTGCTGTGGTGAGTGTAAACTCGACGGAGTGGGTTCAAACCAAATTACGAGCTCACCGCCATGGAAATATGAATAAGGCCAGTAAATGGCTAAACCAGAGCCAGATGGAAGTGATAGGCTTTATTAGAGATTGCGCTCCCGGGCGAGATCCCAGCCCTCCGGGGTGAAAGCGGGGGGTGGGAGAGCCAGAAGAAGTCGCAAAATGGCTTTGGCTGCTCAGGGTTTTTATACAGGGGGAAGGGACTGGGGGGTTCTGCCCAGGAAAGGTGGGTCAAGGTGGACATCAGGGTCAGCAGGTATCCTCCTGATTGGTCACCTCTGGCGCGCCACCTGGCCCTTTGTGCTCGCAGTGGGTTGCTAGGGGTCTTTTATCTGCTTTCTCCTCTGTAGCCGCTTCAGTGTGACCCGACAGTGAGGGTTTTCACAGATGTGATTAAAGTTATGTATCAGTCGACCTTAAGAGAAGGAGATTATCCAGGTGGACCAGCCCCAGTCATGGGAGCCCTCTAAATGCATGACTGGAGGACAAAGAAGGCAGAGAGATAGGAAGTGCATGAGCCATCTCTGGGCGATATCCAGAAAGATATGGGGACCTCAGTCCTTCTACTGCAAGGAGAGGAGCTCTGCTAAACTGGGACAAGTTTGAAAGGGAACCTTTTCCTAGTCGATCCTCTAGGTGGAAATAAAATTGGTGAACACGCTGATTCTGCCTCCAGAGACCCTGGACTGAGGACTCAGCTGGAATATGCTGGACTCCAGACCCAGGGAAACTGAGAAAATTTATGTTGCATTAAATCACTAAGTTTGTGATAATTTATTAAGCAATTCACAGATCATATAATTCACTCATTTAAATTTGCACCCCATATCCTGACTGAAACTCTGTGGGGGTTTAGGAAACAGAGACACTGTTCCTTCTTTGAAGTGAGGGTCCCTAAGTGGAGAGGAAGCAGCCTGACCCCTAACTTCCTTCTCCACTCCTTTCTCTCTACTCCCTTTCCAGTCAGAAGGGCAGGCCTTCCTTCCCCTCCGCAGCAGACTTACGGCCTCCCTGCCCCATGGGAAGGACTATTTTCTCTGCAGCTCTGAGGAAATCTGTGATCTGAGACCTCTAGGCCTGCAATGGCTCCTCCTTTGAATGTCCTGGAGTGACACGGAATTGAAGACAACTAAGGATTTATATTATGACTTACACCATCACACGCTACAAAATGCAAAATGTTATATGTGGGTATAGTGTAAACTGGCACTCTGAACAAGAAGAAAAACAATTTTTACTTCTTAAATCATTTTCTGAATAGGTCTTCCCCCCTCCGAGTGGCTCTTTTTTTTTTTTTTTTTTTTTTGACTTCCAAATTAATTTCTTCCACAAGTATAGTCTCAGTTCTGTGTTACTGTAAGTGCTACTGTGATTTAAAACACTTATTGGCAACACGGATTTAGCATTATCAAATCATCTTTGTGGAATTCGTGCTCTTTACTAGAGGATACTCAGCCATGCGTTACGGCCTATTAGAAGGCACAGAATCAAAGTAGTGTTTGATCCTGGGGGGTCAATTTTCTTTGAAGATTGGAAGAACAAGCTATGTGGTTTTGATTTATAATCTCAAATTTATTTATAATATTTAAAAGATTCAGTGATTAGTTTTGGAGGAGAATGGAACATATGTCAGATTTTTCAAGACAAAAACAAATTGATTTTAGAGAATACATGGGCTTGTTTTAGTCTTGTCAAGAAAAGGTGCTACCTAGGAAATAGAAGGAAGAAAGAATTGATTGTGTTGGGATCTGCTCTTTTTTGGGGGGTGGTGGTGTTTCTGGAGATTTAACCCAGAGGCACTTTGCCACTGAGGTGCAGCCCCAAGTCATTTTTTTTTTTTTTTTAATTTAGAGACTGGGTCTTACTAAGTTGCTTAGGGCCTCCCTAAATTGCTGAGGCTGACCTTGAATTGTAATCCTCCTGCCTCAACCTCCTGAGTCACTGGGATTACAGGCATATGCCACCATGCCTGGCAGGGTCTACTCTTAAGGAACACTGAAGACCCAGGGCTGGTTGGCTTAAAGTCAGAGAATCATAGAAGGTGAACTAGAAAGCTTTAGCTAGCCAATTTTGAGATATGTAAATGGTACTACACCTTTTGGGGGCGTTGTTTGGCACACATTTCTAAATATTCAACCACAGGTATGCTCCCTCAAGGAGAAACAGAAGTTTCATTTCAGGGATGCAAAGAGAAATAAGGAGTTGGAGTTGAGGTTTTGATGGCCCAAATAGACTCTCATCACCCATTTCAGCAATCATAGTTGGAATGCCACTCATTAAATTGCAAGAGCTAGAAATTTGAGAGAAAAAATACCATATTTTTCTGTACTCCCAAAGCTTTTCTTTAAATATTCCATATGAGAGCTTGGAGGATGAAGCATAAATATTTTTTCATTATAAACCCAAGTGTTGGAAGAATGTAGGATATGACAGATTCAATTTCCTTCCACCAAGGAAGGCAATTTCAAAATTTCTGAAGTAGAAGGAGGAGCTTGGAGAGAGGGGAGTGGGGGAGAGGGAGACAGGTCAAGGACCCCAGAAGAAGGTGAGAAATAGACATTACCCTTGGTAGATTTTGGGGTGAGGGGACGGTGGACATTTGTGCCCCACATACAGACTGAAAGTGTGGGGAGAGAGTTTATCAAATATCCTGGGCCTGTACAATAAGAGGATTCGGTTAGACCTTCAAATTCTTTCAGATCTGAAATTCTGTGACTTCGGTTCCTTCTGGTTGTGAACTGTTTGTCATTCTGGGGTTATAGGTACTACAGAGAGGTGTGAGGTAGGGATCAGGACTCTTGTGCCCACGACTCCTTTCTCTACTGAGAACTGAGGGGTAGGTTGTCAGCTTCAGATGATGGTCTCTGTGGACCCCTGTGAGAACTGAATAACATGAGCCACTCTCCTCTTTGGCTTAGTGTTATGGGCCAGACTCTATGGGCAAAGATCAAACAGACTCCATTTTACCCCGAGACTCCTTGTCATGTAGGAAAAGCTTCCCCTGTGGGAACCCTGCCTCTGCATCCATCCACAGTGGCTTAGCATAGCATGTTTGGCAACATAAAATGGCAATTCTTACACAATGTAAAATTGTTCTCTTTTTGGTTCCCGTTTTCCTTGGACAATGTACCATGTCAGCAATGATTGTCTAAGATGTCACTAACCATTCTTTAACTTGTACTCAATTAGGGTCATTTTGATCCACTTCCCCTTCTGCTTATGATTTTAGATCTCATGATGTTAGTTTGTAGTTTTAAATAATAGCAATAACCTCTTATGATTAATGTACTGACTTGCTTTACTTATGGTTTACAAGATGCACTCTAACCCTTGGAGGGGGTCAAAGGGTATAAACTTGCCGCCTGCCCCTCTGTCCCACCAGCTGGTGAATCTGGACCACCAGCTGGTGAATAAAGGTGGCTCCATCTCCCGCTTTAAGAGTGCTTTGGTGATTTATTGCAGTCTCGCCATAACATTAGTGGGTAATTACAATGAGCACAACAGTGACCAATGGAAGAAAATCCTGATGAGGAGGTCCTTATGGACTGCTGATCAACTCTCTTTTTTATTATTTTTAAAAATTAGTTCTAATTGGTTATACATGACAGTAGAATGCATTTTTGACACATTGTACACAAATGGAGTGATCAACTCTTTATTTTGTACTTTATTTTAAAAAAGAGTTTTGTTGAGAAGCAATTCATAGATCATATAATTCACTCACTTAAATTGTATAATTCTGTGGCATTTACTACCTTCACAGATGTGCAACCATCACTATAGTCAACTTTAAAATATTCTCATGACTCCCAGAGAAAATCCTGTATGCTTGGGTTCATCTAACCCTTCCCCCAGGACCCAGCTTCCCCAACCCCAGGCAACTATCAATCTACTTTCTGTCTCTATGGATTTTCCTGTTAGGGGCATTTTGTATTTGTGGAATCATTTAATGTGTGACTTTTGGGGATTGACTTCTTTCATTTAATGTTTCAGGTATCATCCATGTCATAGCATATATCCAAATGTCATTCCTTTTTTATGACTCAATAATATTCCCTATGTTTCCTTTTACTTATTGTTTGTCAGATGATGGACATTTGAATTATTTTCTTCTGAACTTCATTTTGTAAGTTCTGTGTGTTTATGGTCCTACTACCAGGCACCTAATAGTAAGATCTGCTTCCCTTTACTGGAAACATAGGTGGGCTTAGAAATCCTGGTCTTTCTGGAATTCAGACAAATCAAATATTAATGCATTGAGTGGCACTTAAGGTGCTGCAAACGAGACAGGCCAGTGGCTGAGAGAGGACTTGGTGGTAGTTTGTCAAGAGAGCAATCCAGGATAGAGCCTCAGAGAGGTCTAGGGTCTCATGTCCCCTGAGTGATCAGGCTCAGAAGACCTGACTCACATTTACCCAACTCATGGGAAACCCCAAGCCCAGCCACCAGCCACATGATAAACCAGGAAGCTGATGGATGAATTTCCAATATCTCCTAACAGACCTGGAGTCAGGAGTTGGCTGGTTTATATGTGATCTCCCTCTAGGAAAGTCTATGTGAGAAGTCAGGTTGCCTTGTGAGGACCACTGCAGGCATATGGGGACTGGATAACCTGAGAGAGTTGACATCTAGACCATAGGAGCCGGTCATATCTTCTAAGTGTGTTTGAGGATCATTCTCTGATCAAGGCACCTGCTTCTCAATGATGTTGAATAAACACTGACCTCCTCCAGCTATTTTTAATAGCTGCTTCTCATTCCAAGTTGGGCATTGGCTTTTTATGTTGACAGAGATTTTTGTTTGGTTTTGAGATGGGGATCTTGCTATATTGCCCAGGCTGCTCTCAAACTCCTGGGCTCAGGTGACACTCTTGTCTCAGTCTGTTGAGCGGCTGGGTCTCTAGGGGCATGTCACTGTGCCCAGCTTTACAGTGAAATTTTATAATTATCTAGAACAGTAATATCCAAACTTCTTTAATTATTTTTTAATGTTAATGTTACATTGGTATATTTACAAATTATATGCATTGATTACTATCAATTTGCAAATTAAGATGAAGATTTATTTCTATAAATTAAAAAGTATATTAAAATATTGTTTTTCCTATACCTCAAACTGTCTTGTTCTCCCCATTTGAAGAGTACTTTTTAAAAGAATATATATTTTTTTGTTTTTCCTTTAAATTCACCTCATCTCCACGGTTAGTTCTAACCATCTCATCTTTTGGTTGGGTTTGCACTCATTGGAATGAGCCTCATAATCCATCTTTTAAGGTAGATTATTTAGATAGGAGTGGAAGGGAAAATTCATCAGCTTTATATGGATTCCATTAGTTTTGGTTTAACTAAGGTCACATTTTCTGTTTATTTCCTAAGATTCGGGAGTAGTCTGCTGCAGGCTTCTAGGGACTGACTGATGGGGAGCTGATGTTTGGCCCTGGGGCTTCTCTGAGAAGAGAAGTGGTAGGAGATGAGCATGTGCAGGGGGTCACTGCCAACAGCAATGTGGGTTAATGCCACCATGATGGTAAAATTGGAGGTCCTAAAAGAACTTGCAAACTGGCAAGAATCACTGAGAGCCCAGGATCGGGAGTGGCCAGCCTCTTGGAGGTAGCGCTGGACTCTTCCATGCTAACCACACCCAGTGATGTATATATTGGTTGGCTGTGGAGACTCAGAGGAACCGAAGTGAAGCTGGGTTCCCCAGAGCACAGAAGAGGCTGGTTCCAGCAACTTCTCTGGTCATAAATGGGAGATGCTATAATTGAGAGACACCATGAGATTAGAATGAAGGTATCTTAGAACACTTGTAGCTAAAAAATAAAGGGTGAGTTGGCTTCGAGGTGAAAAAAATCCTGCTTGCTGAGAGATCAGCATTGCTAGAAGACAGACTTCGCTCCCTGAACTAGTCAGTGGTTCTTAATGTTTGGAATCACTGCCAGATTCTGATTCCACTTGTCTGAGATGAGGCTTGGCCATTGTGGTCTAAAAAAAGCCAAATCCAACAAATACCTCCAGATGATTCTAATGTGCAGCCAAAACTGGGAGCCATTGGACTAGAGACGGAAGAATGAGGGACCCAAGGAAGTTATGGGAGGAAGCTTAGGGGAAAGAGGGGCGATCTGGAACAGCTCAAGTAACCCCAGAAGGCTGACAGCAGGGCCTCTCCTGACCTCATTTACTGGGTTCCCATAGACTGTGAGAAGGGAATTCAGAAGGAAAAGGAATAGGGGAAGGCGGGAGAATTTGGTGGATGGTTCCTGGGGTGCGCGAGAATATTCTGGAGCCACATCTTGCAGAGGAAGCGTGTTGGGCACTGGTTCCTCCAGGTGTCCTCTGCGTGTCCATGGAAGCTTGGGGAATGCAGTGCATCCCTGCGGTTCACCCTGCCTCTTAGCAAATACTCTGAGATCTGAAGGCAAAAACCTGTTTGTTTTTCTTTAACCCTCCCGTCCCCAACTCATCTGGCCATGGAATTATTCTTTTCTGCTTAGCACATTAACATCTTGCTTCTTTCTCATGACACACTTTTGGGAAACTGCCCCAGAAACTATGATCAGTGGCTTCATTCACAAAGGACAAAGAAGACAGCTGCATCCTGCACACATGAAACGGGGCAAGAGCCCCGGTTAGGCCCTGGCCTCTCACTGTAATTGTGCCCTTTTCCCACCCCTGTTGCTGCCCCCCTTCCCGTTACCATGGCAGTGCCCCAGGAGAGTAAGGACCAGGCCTTCTATTTCTTTCCTGCATCCCGCCTCCCCACCCCCCTTTGTGTCTAGAAGAGAGCTGAACACACAGTAGGCAATGCTGTGAAATGTTGATTGATTGAGAGTTTGGGGGGTTTCACTCTGGCCATCTGCAGGTGGGCTGGGAGGAGGAGAGGGCCTCCTATCGTTTGCTTCTGTGTTTCTGGGTAGAGTCGTCAGGCAAGAGGGTGGGAGAGTGCAGGTCTGGGAGCTCACACAGCTTTGGCATTTTTTAAAAAAAAATGCTATGATCACAGATATTTCACAAATGAGGAATGGCAAAGGGCGCACTGGAAAAAGAGAGCATTCTGATTTCTTGACATGTTCAGTTCAAGGGTATATTTTTTCTCTTTGTGAAATGGTTATGCAGCATGCAATGATGTTGTTTTTTCAATAAATAACTTTCTTTGAAGCTGGAAAAAGATATCCTACTCTCACCAGAGTCTCTAAATGGTGAATACAGTTTGAAAGGCCCAAACTAGGTGACAGGGCCTGCTATGTCATGAACCAAAAGGATATTTTAAATAGGGGGCCGGTAGGGCAGAGGATTTGAAATGCAGGTATCTATCTGAGAACACCTGGCCTCCTAGCTGTCACACCCCATGAGTGAGTGACGTCATTTCTACTGTGAGAGGCCAATTTGGATGTCCATCATTGAAGCCTGGGGACCTATATAGTTACTAAATTGATATCACATATTTTAAAAAACCCTATTTATTGCCATGAAGTCAAGAGCAGTCTTCTTGGGGAGGAGGGTGTAAAAGAAAAAAAAAGCACAGACATTCCATTCAGTGTATGAGTGCATGAAAGACCCGGCTATTTGCAGTCCTCCCTGCTGCCCAGCCCAGGCTGGGGTGCGCCTGAATGGAAGGCCTGTGGGCATCTGCATGCTGCACCCCACCGCGGGCTTGCTGCACACTGTGGGTTCTGTCTTCTGGCCGGCTGGGGAAGCTTCCCAGGGCCTGAAAGCGCAGATTCTTAAGGTGAGAGTGCTGATGGAGGATTATCATTTAAATCAGCTGGTTCTTACTTTCTTAAGTGTGGAAAAAGGAGGAGGATTGGAAGTGGTGTGCGTGTGCGAGTGTGAGGGGCTGATGCCGTGGAGTGCCTGCCGTGTGCTGAGAACTCAGTATGTGTCTCCAGATAGAAATGGCTGTCTATTCATAGCAACCTAGCATCCATCCTTAGAGAGAGCGATTTCTGTTCAGGCAGTCCCCGACTTACAATGGGGTCACATCCCCATAAGCCCATCGTAAGTTGAAAAACCCACTACTGAGCATCCTTGCTGAGCCTCTGCTCAGAACTCTTAACTTTAGCCCATAGTTGAGGGAAATCACCCAACACAAAGCCTATTGTATGCAAAGTGTTGAAGATCTCATGTCATTTGAGTTCCGTACTGAAAAAAAAGCAGACCAGCTCTGTGAGTACACTTGGGCAGCATTGCAAAGTCAGAATACTGGAAGTGGAACCATCGCAAGTAGGAGACAGGATATCAGTTTTATACATTCCAGCTTTATAGCCATTTCAGAGAAATGTCTGAATATGCATCGATATATCTGTTTCTACAGGCATCGCTTTATTCTATTTTTACAACACTATTTCAATACTAAGATGGAAGGGAGACAGAGGCTGGAATTGGGTAAGATTTACCCAGGGTCACACAGGGGGTTGGGCGGGGACCTCAGCTCAGGTCTTTCCTCTTAACCTAATGGTTTTTACCACATCAACCTTTAAATCACTAAAGTACTGTGGACCAGGCAGGAATGTGAGCCAAGGGATAGTGCTGTGATTCCACCCAGTCCCCATCTGAAACACCCAGTCCCCATCTTAATGACCCAGCCCCAAATCCTGCTTTCCTGCAATGCCTAATTTTTTTTTTTTTTTTTTTGTACTGGGGACTAAACCCAGGGGCACTTAACCACTGAGCCACATCCCCAGCCCTTTTTTACATTTTATTTAGAGACAGGGTCTCACTGAGTTGCTTAGGGCCTCGCTAAGTTGCTGAGGCTGGCTTTGAACTGGTGATCCCCCTGCCTCAGTCTCTAGAGCCACTGGGATTACAGGTGTACAGCACCTTGCCAGGCCTCCCCGCCCTTCTGTTTGCCTAAGTCTCATGCAGTCTGCTGCCCCCTCCATTGGCCCCTCTCCTATCCCATCAGGTCTCCTGTCTTCTTTTCTTTCAAGGTCGAGCTTGGACCTCCATCTTTACAGCTCATCTCGCAAACATGGCCCCCCTCTTTGGCTACCCTCTCTCCTTCCTGTCTCACAATTCGGCCTTCTCCCACACTGTTGAGATTTAGGAGAAAATCTCATAGATTAGTATCATTTCAAATATGTTCATTTTAGCCGGGTGCGGTGGCGCACGCCTGTAATCCCAGCGACTCAGGAGGCTGAGGCAGGAGGATCGTGAGTTCAAAGCCAGCTTCAGCAACTTAGCGAGGCCCTAAGCAACTCAGTGAGACCCTGCCTCTAAATAAAACACAAAATAGGGCTGGGGATGTGGCTCAGTGGCCAAGTGTCCCTGAGTTCAATCCCCAGTTCCCCAAAAAAAAAAAAAATGTTCATTTTGATCACATTAAATAGCCTCGAAGCTGCCCAGTAATAATATTGTGTTTTTCTAATCATCTTACTCTCCCTGGATCTGCCCACCCCTGACCTCCCCATTTCTCCAGCCCCCTCTCACCCTGGAGTGAAAACTTTGCTTTCAAGTTCTGTGAGAAAACAGATACCCTCCGGGGGGAGCGGGACCATCTTCCCCTTCCCCAATTCACCCACCTCCCTACATGCCAACTCAGTCCCTCCTCTTCCTTTTCCTGTCATGACGGACAAAGGGCTGCCCTTTCATACAACCCATCCCTTGCTCTGCTTTGAATCCACCACCGCATCTTTTCAGGACTCTATCCCATGGACCATGCCTCTCTTTCTTTCTACTAGGATATTTTTCCTATATTAATTTATGTCCTTGTTTTCCCCAACTGAGTTTAAAAAAATCTCTGTGAATTCCCATGTTCCTGTTTTGTTACTGCCTTTTTTCTCACTTTTGGTCACTAGTGATCTTCTTGAGTCTTTTACTCTCATTGTATTCTACTCTCATTGCTCTGGATCCTTTGGAATCCAGGTATTCAACCCATTATCCATGATCACAATGGTATTTGCATTAATTGGGGAACCAATAGGAGAACTGGGGTGGGGGGAGAGAACGTGATGATGGACTGCTCACATGATTGTGGAGGCTGGGAAGTCCCACCATCTGCTGTCTGCAAACTGGAGGCCCCAAAAAGCCAGGCTGTAGTTCCAGTCCAAACCAGAAGGAAGGCCTGAGAACCAAGGGTTTCTGATAAAAATTCCAGTCAAAGTCCACAGACCTGAGAACCAGGAGAAAGAGTTTGAAGGCAGAAGATGAATGTCCTGGCTCAAGTACTGAGAGCAAATTTGCCTTTCCTCTGCCTTTTGCCCATTCAGGCCCTCGATGGATTGGAGGATGCCCACCTACACTGGTGAGGGTGATCTTTATTCAGTCACCAATTCAAATGCTACTCTCTTCTGGAAACACTCCCACAGATACACCCAGAAATAATATTTAAGCAGCTATGTGGGCATCCCTTAGTCCAGTAAAGTTGACACACACAATTAACCATCATGGCTTCGTTAAAGGCATGTTGAAGGTTACCCAGTGAACATTTTCAGTTCATTTTACTTGACTCAGAATTTCTTGACCATTATTACCTCTTCGTTATAAAATTTCTTCCACCTTTCTGGCTGATCCTTCTCAGTCAGTCTATCTGTCTTTCTTTTTTCTTTGTTTTCTTTCTTTTTTGGAGTTTCCTCATGGCACAATTCTGGACTTCTCTTTCTCTACAACTTCTTCCTAGATTTTTTTTTTTTAACCCATCTTCAAGGTTCTACCCATCTTCAAGGTTCTACACGACATCTATTTAGTGGGATAACTGGAAATTTAAATTTATTTAAAGAGCTCTTTCTTCCATATATGCTACAAATCAAAGCATCTATGCAATGTGTACCTTTGGATGACTTATAGTCATTAACCCAAATAAGCCTGAAATGGAATTTATCATCCATTCTTCCAACCTGCTCCCTTGTGTATATATACATACATATGTAAAAATATGTATATAATATACATATATTTATTTTAATAAGCAAATTAATTCCATGAACTAAGTTTCTCATGCCATAAATCTGATGCCTGGCTTTTTTTCATTCCTTTTTTCAATCAGTCCACAAGTGCTGTCCATTCCATCGCATTAACTACCAAGAGTCTGTATTCGGGTTTTTTTTTTTTTTTTGTAGTGCTGGGGACGAGAACCCAGGGCGTTGTACATGTAGGGCAAGCACTCTACCACCTGACCGATATCCCCAGCCCCAGAGTCTGTATTCTCATGCCTATTTCTCCAGCCTAAAGTAAGGCACCACTATTTCTCACTGGCTGAGTGCAATGATCTTCTAACCAGTGTTGCAGCATTCGCTCTTGCCCACTTTCAATATATGAAGTTCAGGGTAGTCAAACTAATCCTTTCAGATGTGTTTGATTATGTCAGGTTGGTCACTGCTTAAACTCTTCCAGGAATTTTCCACTGGATTTAGAATCAACTCTAATGTTATTTCCATACTCTATAAGCAGGGGAATGATATTCAAAATATTTACCCAGACATACGGCAGAAGCACCAAGCAATTAGAGGTGATGGCAGCCTCCGTGCTGGTGAATCTAGGAGGCCCCTCTGGTGTCGGGTGTTACCTTCTTAATGGGAGTCCAGGGGCTTCTGAAAGAGGTCCCAGAGTAGTAGGGGGCAAGGGAATGTCTTCTATCTGTTGTCAGAATTCATTCAAGAAAACAGAGAGCATTCTAGATACTTCAAACATAGGGATTTTAATACAGAGAATTGTTACATAGATTCCTAAATAGTAAAATCAGGATACAACTGCCATTCCTAGGACGGGGGCAGTAAAAGGATGAGGTGGGGTACCAGAGCCTAAAGCAAGCAGAGGAGTGACTTCTGCCGGCTGGTGGAGGAACAGGAACTGGTATTTCCATGGTCTGTACACCCAGACAAGCATCTACCAGCTGACAGGTAGGCCTGCTTCGAGACCCCCTGACCCTCCAGCCTCTCCTCTCACCACCCTGCCCTTGCTCACTGTGCAGCCGTCACACTGGCTTCTTTTCCTGTCTGGGAAGGCTGAGGGTTTCTCGCTTCCAATCCATCACTCACATTTCACCCTCTGTCTTCTGCTGTCAGTTGCTGTGTTACTGACCACAGTGGTTTCAAATACTAGCAATCACTTATTTTGTTCTGGCAGCTGTGATTTGCAGGGGTTGGGGAAGGCTTGCCTTTGCTCTGTTGGATGTCACCTGTAGTGACTTGACTGAGGGCTAGTGCATCCCCTTAGGACAGTTCCCTTCCAGACTGGCAATCTGCTGCTGCCAACTCATCCAGGGCTGGGGGCAAGGGGTCAAGGCTCTTCTCCAGGGTGGACTCACCATGTGGCTGGGTTCCAGGAGCAAGCTCCTAACAGAGAAGGCTAATTAGAAGCCACGTTGTCTTTTACGACCTACCTCCAAAGTGGCACAGCATCCTTTCCAAGGCAGTCACAAAGACCTGTGCAAGGACAAGAGGAGGAGCGGCAGGTTCTGGAGGTGCACTGGGGAAGATATGCCATTGTGACTAGTTTTGTAAAATAGAGTCTGTCACCATTTGTCATGATTTTCTTTTGGTTAATCATTCCTTAGGGTCTGGTTTAAGTCTCACCCACCTCCCAGATTAGGGCCATAGATAAACACCACTCCCTCTCCTCCTTTGTGACTCTAATCACAATTTTATTTTATACAGCAATTTTTTGGTATTTTCACTTACTAACTCTAGTTCTGTCTGCCTCTGTCATAGATGAGATTGTCTGCAATGCGGGACTGCCTGTCTCATGCTCCACTGATCTGCAGCGTCACCCTCAGCACCTGGCATATAGCAAGTGCTAAATAAACCCTCACCGAAATGGATTAATCTAGTGCATGCTAAGTAAAATGCCCACTCCCCACACCCACCACGTGACTTCCAGTGGTATTTGGTCAGGAGTTCATTTTGAATGCTTACACTGAATGACTGAAAATGTAAAGGAATGGTAGTCTAAACCTCGGTTATGACTCTGTAAATGGTTAAAAACTCCCTGGCTTTGATTTCACAGCGCTGGTAGATGTTCAACACAGAAAACCACAGAATCATATGAGCATTTTCCCCAAAGAGGTTCTTTTAAACCAGAGGGAAGTTTCTTTTGAGAGGCTGTTGATACAAACAGCCTGGTCATCACTCAGAGGGCTAATGTTGTCACCTGCAGCCCGAGAGGGTTCCTCTCTCTGATTTTTCAGTTGTCCACTATTTCAGTCTGTTTTCTGTTGCCATAAATGAATACCACCAACTGGATTTAATTTATAAAGAAAAGACATTTATTTGTTACATTCTGGAGGCTGGAAGTCCAAGGTTGAGGGTCCACATCCATTGTGAGCCTTCTTGCTGGTGGTGACTCTGTGGAGTCTCAAGACAGCACAGGACATCCCATGGTGAGACAGAGCAACATGCCAGGGAGCTGGCTTTTATAACAAAGCCCCTCCTCAATGTCCCATAACCCACTAATCTTCATGAGCACAGAGCACTTATGGACCAATCACTTCCCAAAGGTCCCCCTCTCAAATGCCATTTACCTATGACTTTGGACGAAGTTTCCAACACATGAACTTTGTGTTTCAAGTCGTTACGTAGCACATTCAAGCCACAGTATCCACCTTCAGTCAGACTTTGGACATTAAGTTAAATTTAAAAAATTAGTATTTCATTGAAGTTCAGAATCCTAAGATAGAGAAACAACTGCTGTAGATCAGGTGGAACTGGTGGGATGGAGAAGGCGACTCCAGTGGGGGTTGAATGATAGACTAATATTGCTTAAGGACAAGCTTCCTGCCAGGTGTTTCACATCCAAACCTGTGGAGCAGGCATTGTCTTCTCTGTATGAAAGGCAGGAAAAGGCAGGAAGACCAAGGGCTCAAGTGGTTCCAAATCTTGCTCTCCATGGAAGCTCACAATGGAAGTGTTAAGACTCTGTCTTCAGTTCTCAGAGGTTTCTGTCAAAGCAGGTTAGTCATATTCAGCTGTGACTTTGTAAAAGATGACTCTCTCTCTAATCTCGGTCAGGGTCACGAGCAGGGGGCATGTCTGAGCCTCTGATGGAAGAGTGTCTCCAGCACTGAGAACCCCAAGTCTCCTCATCTGCCTGCCTCAGGCCACAGTCCACGTTTTGCTGCCTGTCTGCCCACCTACCTCTCCCTGAGTGATCCATAAGGGGCGCTCCCACCCTATTTAGGGGAGACCTTGGACTGCAGATTGGAGATGCCCACAGGACAAAATGGTAACTGAACAGGTACGTGAAATATGAAGTTTCCTTTTTGCACATAACAATATAAAAACTCTTCTTTCCCTAAGGTAACTGGAAGGAAGCATCAAAGCAAACAAATTAAGACTATATGTAATCTGAAAGGCTGAGAGCCTTGCATTGTGATGATTTCTAAGAGAATGGCTTGTTAGCTCAAAATAATGAATAATTAACAGAATTTCAGTTTCCTCCTTCACGAGTCTAGACCAGCACTGTCCAAAAGAACTATAATAAGAGCCACAGATGTGAGGCATATATGTAATGCTAAACTTGCCAGTGGCCCCATTAAAAAATAAAAAGAAACAGTTGTTATTAATTTTAATGACATCAAAATATCATTTTAACAGGCAATAGTTATAATAAATTATTAATGAGGTATATCATATTGCTGTTTTTTAAAATCAAGTCTTGGAAATTTGGCATGAATCTTACACTTACAGCGCATCTCAGTTTGGACTGGCCACATTTCAAGTGCTCCATAGCTCCAAGTGGCTATGGCTACATCTTGACCAGCAGGCACAGGAGCTAAAATAACCTAACTAGTTTCTATAAGGGTGAAAAAAAAAAATGGAAGCCATCTAAGTATTTGACAATGTAGATTGGTTAAAGAAATAATGACCCATCTATTATAATGGAAACTTATTTAGTTATTAAAGATAATGTTGTAAGGGATTATTAATTGATATAAAATGATATTGAGGAACATGTGTTATTGAAAAAAATCAGGTCACCCTATAGTATTTTTGTTATTTTCCTAAATCACGTTGTTATGTTTTAGATGTGAGGTGTCCCCCAGAAGTTCACATGTGAGACAATGCAGGAAGTTTCAAAGGAGAAATGACTGGGTGGTAAAAGTCTTAATCCAATCAGTGAATTAATCCCAGGTGGGATTAATTGAAGTGGTAGGGTGTGGCTGGAGGCGGTGGGAACTGGGGTGTGGCTATGGGATATATATTTTGTATCTGGAGAGTGCAGTCTCTCTCTCCACTTCCTGATGATGTGAGCTGGTTCCCTCTGCCACACTCTCCTGCCATGATGTTCTGCCTCACGTCCAACTTGGAGGAATGGAGCCGACCTTTTATGGACTAGGACCTCTGAAACCGAGAGCCCTCAAATAAACTTTCCTCCTCTACAGTTGTGCTGGTTGGGTCATTTAGCCACAGCAGTGAAAAAGCTGACTAAGACACATGAACATATATATGTGTTAAGCAGACCCTCACCTCTTCCTGTTCATTCTCTAGTTCCTTATCTACTTTGTTCTCCTTCACAGCTTAAATCATTCAACGGTATGAAATATGACATGAAAAGTTTGCCCATTTATTTAGTTTGTTTCTGTCCACCCCCAGAGGACAAAATGTTCTACTGGGTATTGGGTATAAAACATTATTCTAGGTCCTGAGTATAAAGCACTGAACCAAAATTTAAAATATGCCCCTGCCTGCCTGAGGTTTAATTTTTATTGTGGGAAGATTGAAAATAAACAAATGAGTGAGCAAATCTGCCATATCATATATATCACACTCTTCCATATTTTATCATCTCATCTATCACTTAATGTAAAAAGCAATGCTGCAAAACAGAAGAGGCCAGGTACAGAGCAGTGGGGGAAGAGGTGGACTCTGTCCTTGTAAGCAGGGTCCTGAGGGAAGATTCCCCTGCTCGTGTTGAAACAAAGACTTAAATGGGCTGCAGGAGCAAGTCAAGCAGTTGCCTAGGGAAGGGGATTCTAGGCAGAGGGAAGGGTGAGTACAAGAACATTTATTGAAATGGACATTTTAAGAGGACCAGTACTAGGATCAAGAGTTCAACCTGACTGTTTTAAGCTGCCTACAGGGTAGAGAAGGGGATCTAAGTACATAGGCACATGGAGAGCACATCATGAATAAGAGCTTTGCCTATTAAATATCCATGTGGAGATATGTGATTCTGAAGTTCAGAAGACAGATCAGGAATGCAGATGAAATTTGGGAATTACCAACACACAGGTGATAGTTTAGGACCAGGGGACTGTGAGATCACAGGGAGAGTGGGTGTAGAGACAGACAAGTGGAGAACCAATATTAGGGTTGGGGAGAGGACAGGGGTGCTCATCACCTTTCCTTCTCTGTGACACACTACTTGAGAGACATCAAATTAAGAAGAAAAGATTTATTTTAGTCCATGGTTTAGAAGTTTCAGACCATGGTTAGTGGGCTCATTGTTTTGGTCTGTGGTGAGGCAGAGAAGGAGGGCATGGTGAAGCTAAGCCTCTAACCTACTGGCAGCCAAGAGGCAGAGAAAGAGAGGAAGGGGTCAGGATCCTGGTGTCCCCTTCATGCCCATGCCCCAATAACCTAATTTCCTAAAGGTTCGGCCACCTCCCAATAGTGCCATCTGCTGGGAACCAAACTTTTGATACACAAGACTAAATTTAAGATTCAAACCATAGCAAAAATCTTGCAAAAGCGAGAAGTAGTCACTGAGGCAGGGTGAATCTCAGAGAGAGCCACGTCCTGGAAATGAAAGGGAGAGCATGCTTCAAGGAGACTGTGAATGATAGTGTCAAATGCTGCTGCAGCGTTGTTGAGAACTGCACTGAGGACTGACCAATGGACTTGGAAATGGGGAGGTCATTGGCCTGGACCACGTTAGTGGAGCAGCAGAAGTGTCAGCCTGCTTGGAATGTGGTCAAGACACAATGGGAGTCAGAGAGTCTGGAAGAGTCTTGGAAACTCAGGATTCTGAGTTTCAAATCTAGAGGGTCTTGGAAGACTGTGCTATGAAGGGAAGCAGAGAGATGGGGCTGGAATGGGAGAGGAAGTTGGGGGCCACAGAAGTTTATTCCTTGTTTGTTTCTTTGTTCTGGATGGGAGAACTTACAATCTGCCTGCCTCTTGATGGAAATGACCTGGCATAGAGGAACCAGGAAAAAGAACTCATGGCAGAGCAAGTCTTGGGGTCCATGAAAGGAAATAGGATGGGGGTGGACAGAAGGAACAGTGGAACACAGTTTATCCCTTGTACCAGAAGGGAAGACAGAGGATGTACCAGATGTGGGCAGAGGCGGGCTTGGGAGACTTGGTCGGAGGGAGTGTGGATCTTCTCTTTTCACTGCTTCCAAAGCCTCAGTACAATACAAAGCAAGATCATTATAGCCCTAAAGAGCCACTCGAAGGTGTTAAGATGAGTTCTGATACGCAGAATCATGGACATTTTAGATGATCTTCTTTTTGCTTTTGTGTTTTGATTTCTAACAAGTGTGTCACATTGTACATTTTTTCCCCCTGTAATTATAGGCAGCATCTGAAAGTGCCCTGCTTCTCTACCGCTCATAAAGGTGATCCTGACCAGTCCTGCCTCTTACCAGTGGTATGTCCTTGAACTGGTTACTTACATCTCTTTGTGCATTTTTTTTTAATTCATAAAATGAGGATGATCATGTCAGTGCTATTCAATTCACTGGGAAAGAAGAATCTTAAATGAGGAAATGTATGCAAAAATAATTTGAAAAGAATCATCCTGGCGTGGATATAAAATGTTCTTATTGTGGTTATTTCTGGGTTTGGTAGGGAAGTATGAGGCAGGGACGCGATCTAAGAATAGGCTGGAATCATCAATTCACCTCTCACAAGCTACCAAATAGTCTTGAGAGCAAAAAAAAAGTACTTTTCAGATTCAGATCAATTTGCATCCTTTTACGAAGCTTGTGATCAAGATAGAAAGCTTTGTGCTCAACCCTAGAAAACAAAATATGAAACATGTTTCCTTTGCCCTTACATTAAATTAACTTTATCATTTGACACTTAAGTTAAAATGTTTCCTACTGGGCCAGCGTTTTTCTTTGTGGCTTCAGATACATTAATTGTGAACATTTACCCCAAATTTTTGCATTCGTATTCAGAACCACCCAGAGAATATATAGCCCTGATTATTCTTTTGTTATTTTTTCAAATTACTGTGATTGCATTGTTAGATATGCTTCAGCACATGGGCCCTGCTGGCTTGTCATCGTTAGACACATTTATAGAAATCTACTAAATAAAAAAATCACAAGATGAAGATAAAACCACTTATTTAAGGCACTTTGTATGAATTAAGTAATGATAGTGGAGTCACATAACTCTTCCTCAAGTATATTCTGAGCTGCTTTTGTGTTCCATGGCATTTGAATATTTCATTGTCAGCCCTGAGGATTATAAAATGAAAAGACAATGCTGAGCTTTTGCTGTTGCAGGATGTGTATACTATTGAAGATAAATGCTCATTAATCTTTCTTTCAACTTATTTACATTCTTCCCCTGTTTATTGTAAGACAGTGTAACCCCAGCATCAAAGAACATTTTGAAAAATGAGAAAAACACAACCCTCTCATCATCCAAATGTAACTATTTTGCTTTTATTTATTCCTGGCCCATCTCTGTCCTTTCATGCCCATAGCTTAACATGGTTGCAATTATAAGTATGCATATAATCTTGAATATGGATTTTTACAGTGGTATTGAAAGGAAAGTATTTTTCAAACTGCAGAATAATGGCCCAAGTTATGTTTCTACCTTTTGTCAAAACTTGATTATTTCAGAAAAAGCTTGAGATCAGGAGAATTTGTTAAAATATTGAAGCAATTGCAATCATCCCCCTGCTCCATGCTCCTCCAGAACCAAAGAAATAATTGATTACCTTGGGTACCTCCCAAGTTCCTCACAGAGCTTGGGATTTCATCCCAAGGGGGCACCAAACTCAGAATCATTTTCCACAGTCATAAGGAATCCAGGAAATCTTCTTCCAGAGGGAAAAAGGTCTTGAAAAGGTGGACCAGAAACAAGATCTGAGGTGGCATTGACTGATAGAATCTCAAATGGTATGTTATTAAAATTTTGAGTGTATTTTGACCTCTATTTTGATGAAAATCCTCTGATTTACACTGTCTCTGAACAATTGCAACAATAAAGTGCATTTTGTGATTGGTGTTGATCATTTGACATACCATCAGGTTTCAAGTTTGTGGTAAGTTGATTGCAAAGGTGGCCCCAATTTTTCTCCCTTTCTTATAGCCACACCCTTTGGAAACATGACTTTACAACTGTTATGGTTTGGATGTGAGATGTCCCCCAAAAGCTCACGTGTGAGACAATGCAAGAAGGTTCAGAGGAGAAATGATTGGGTTGTAAGAGCCTTAATCCAATCAGTGAATTAATTCCCTGCTAGGCATTAACTGAGTGGTGACTGAGTGATAAGGTGTGGATGGAGTTGGTGGGAATTGGGTCGTGGCTTTGGTGTATATTTTTGTATTTGGCAAGACCAACTACAAAAGAGACCTCTTTGTATTTGGTCTCTTTGGAGACCTCTCTCTCTGCTTTCTGATCATCATGTGAGCTGCTTCCCTCTGCCACACTCTTCCACCATGATGTTCTGCCTTACCTCAAGTCCCGAGAAATGGAGTTGTCCTTCTATGAACTAAGACCTCTGAAACTGTGAGCCTTCAAATAAGCTTTTCCTCCTCTACAATTGTTCTGGTTGGGTTCTTTTAGTCACAGCAGTGAAAAAGCTGACTAAAACAACAGCTCTTCCCCGTCCATGGAATATGGGCTGGTCTGTGTCATGCTTTGGCTGATGGAAGGCCATGGAAGTTACTGGGGGTGGTAGTTCTGAGTTTGGAACTCCAACGATAATGCACACATCTGTTCTCACTCATGGAACACCATCCAACCACCATGTGAACTAGCTTGGGTTAGTGGCCTGGAAGATGAGAGAGTATGAGGATTAGGGACTGGTCAACCCAATTGAGGGCTTGCCCCTGGCCAACCACCATCTGAGCACAGACACACGGTGAACCCAATTAACATTAGCTGAACCCAGCACAGCTTAAGCAGAAGCATCCAACTGAGAAATCATTCATGGTTGCTCTTTTAAGCCACATAGTTGTGGAGTTATGTTTTTGCATAGTATTATTTTGGCAATGTATTACGAATAAGAGTTTTGATCATCTTTTACACAATTCCAGTTTTTTTCCTCCTTTGGTTTCTCTTGTAACAATAAGTTGCAAAATTGGGGTGGGCATAGAGGGGACATGTGTTTATCCTGTGGACTTTGCTATCTTCTATGAAAGGCCTAAGATTTGAAGAGAGTACAGAGTGATTGACAAGGACTTCTAATCCCCACTGGATTCTGAGCTCAGACAACTCACCTTAGAGCTTTTCACTACCTTCTTCAACCAGGTTAGTGGGAGGTAGGACTGCCTTTTTTTTTTTCACTCTGTCTTTTTATCCAATCTTTCAAACCTATAATCTCTTTTCAAGCGAGCAGGGAACTGGGAAAGATAAATGAAATTTGAGTGGTATTGTTGCTGGAGAAATGGTTTCTACAGCTGCAAGGTAACATATAATTAACCCCAGACTCAGACCAGGACCCTGATAAGAGAAGTGCCCAATTCACAAGGAACTCATAAACTCACCTGAAAATGTGAGCAGCTCAGTCTTAGGTGGGGGAGATGCTGTTTTTGTTGCTACTTATTTTGACTCTAATTTTAAGTGGTTTATGATGTCCACTCACCTTTATCTCACACGTAGGATAGTCTGTGTGTAGCAAATTTGTCATATGAAATATGCTGTTGTACAGGCTTTCAAGTCTCATAAGTCAAGCAAATCCCAGGCCTGGCAATAACTCTGGGCTTGGTCCTGATGTTTGATTGAGTTCCTGACTTCTTATTAATGTGTTCTGAGGAGAAGCTTTCTAAGTTATTCCAGGAAGAGGGAGAATGGACTAAATCTGCTCTTCCCCTATTTTTAAACATACATTTTCTACATTGCATTGCAAATTAAAACACGTGCACAATTAGTTTTAGAAATTTACCAAACACAGGAAACCAAAAGGGACATACGTGCTCCCTGTCTCTTGCTTGGTGATGCTCTGCACAGCCTGGGCACTCTGCCAGCAAGACGGCCACCAGATAAGGGCCCTGGACCTCACACCCCCAGAATCACCCCACAACAGTTTTTTCCTGGGCTCCAGTTACAAAACAGGTTGGTGTGTGTTGCATTGGCTAATGTGGCCAGACCTGCAAAAAAAACAGCACAGCTCAATCTGCTCTCCTATTGGCTGCTGGGTTTATGTGGTCAAGATGCTCACTTGTGATTTTTCAAAAAAATTAGAACCCATTTGCTCTTCTTTGTGGGGGCAACGGGAATCTCTCAGCTCTTTTGTTTTGGGAGCTATATCTCAGAACTGAAAGCTAAAGCAAACCACTAACAGGGTTCTTAACCACCTGAACAATCGAGATGCAGACATTACCTCCAGGACTAGCTTATGATTCGATTATTGATAAGGCCATGCCAACTGTGCTGACATTTGGAAGGCACAAAAAACTAGCTGTAACTGGTAGCGAGTGCTCCACTCAGCAGAAATGGAGAGCAAATGTTTAATAACAGTTGGGAAACACAAAAAAAAAAAATTGAAGGAAGACAATTAGTCCCAGGTAGTCCTGTCACTCAAAGACAACCACTGAATAGTTTGGAGTATTTATTTCCAATTTTTAAATGCTTTTCTATGCCTAATTAGAATTGTGAATACATGAACAAATGGAAGGCACCCATATAAAACCTAAGAAAAGAGCAAAGTCAGAAACTTGAGAGGACTTGGAGGACAAAAATGTGGCCTTCCATCCACTCCCTACCCCCAAAGCAAGGGTGATCATGCCATCCTGGGCAGGGGTCGAGTGAGGTGAGGTGGTGGATAGATAGCTCAACACAGGACCTGCTGTTATGGGCTAGGCTCTGTGGGCAATGACCAAACAGACTCCATTTCACCCTGAGACTCCATGTCATGTAGGAAATGCTTCTCCCATGGGAACACCCCACTTTTGTACCCATTGACAGTTGCTTAGCACAGCATGTTTGGTAATGCAAAATGGCAGTTCTTCCATAATGTAAAATTGTTCTCTTTTTGGTTCCCATTTTTCTTGGACAATGTACCTAGATGTTAGTAACCATTCTTTAACTTGTACCCGACTAAGGTCATTTTGATCCACTTCCCCTTCTGCTTATAATTTTAGATTTCATGATGTTAGTTTGTAGTTTTTAATCATAGCCACAGTCTCTTACGATTGATGTACCGACATGCTTTACTTATGCTATAAAAACGCTTGCAACTCTATGTTCGGGGCTGTCCTTCCATAGTCATTTTGGGCGTTGTGTGAGACAGTTAGTCGACCGGCTTATAAAGACTCTCAAATTTGGACTTCTCCGTGGTGATTGGTCTGTTCTTAAGTTGTGCCCCACAACACTGGCACTACCAATCACTGCACAGAGCAAATGTCAATCTGGAGCTTACTAAATGCTAGGTACTATTTTAATTGTTTTTTATGTATTAACTTATTTAATCCTTCAAGCAAGGGTTTTTGCATATGAGGAAATGAACCACAGAACTGTATAGGTACTTGCTCAAGCATGGACCTGGATTCAAATTCAAGCAGTTTACTTATGGTGTTCTTGCCCTTGAAGACTCTGGCTTATTTTTATTATTTCCTTTATGATGATTATTATCCAGGTTCTGCAGCATACTCTTTCAGGCACCTTGGCCATGTAGAAGGAGCCCATTTGGCATGACTGGGGAGTATTTCATCTCACCATTGCAAGCATTTATTGCCTTAAATGCATTCCTTTGCAACTGCAAGCTGAGTGTCATCCATCACAATTCATTTGTGTTATCGCCTATCAGTACCTTTTCAGCGTTCCACTTTTCTTTCCGAACAAAATAAATTATATTCAAATGGCAGCCATGGAGGAAACTTTCCCCTCCTTCCTCATCAACAAAGCTGGTGGCTGAGCACAGAACCCCCAGGGAAGCAGCATCTGCCAGCACTCAAGGATCCCCGCCCGTGCCAGCCGAAGATGGAATTAACAGGCGCACAGGAGTTTGCGCCCGACATTTGTTCAAGTCTGGCACATGCACACATCATTAGCAACTCTATCTGAAAGGAAAGATCATGGAGGTGAGGGGGAGAGTGGATCTGATTAAAGGGCCATTCAAGAGAAGAAATTCGGGCATTTAGGTAGGAGATTCATTGTTAAAATGAGTGAGCTCAGAGCAAATATTCAGGTATGTTGGGGAGGAGCTGGCGGACAATTTGGATGATCCGCCTCTGCAACTTTGAAATAAAGCTATTTCATGCCATGGATTTTCCAGAGCAGCTGCTTCCCCCACCCCCAAACACTTAGCTCCAAGGGCTATGCTGTCTCCACTCAAATGAAGTTTCCATGAAGACAAAGATTTTGCTTTATCTTGTTCAGAGCTGTGGTCTTGGCTTTAAGTAGATAAAATTAAATACTCATGGGGCAAGTTAACCTATGCTTCCCCCAGATTGATCTGAGCTAGCAGATCAGGTCTGAGATGCTAAATAGGAACCAGAAGCAACGTGCGTGCATCATTCCGCTAAAGTGGATTATAGTCACAGTGTACCGGATCCTTAGTGAAATATTAGCAGAATACCTCTTCATGCCCACTGTTACCCTATGCAATGGGGCGGGTCCAATAGAAATAGGATTACAGCAAGCAGGGGACCTTTGCTGAGGGCTTGTTACTGGCAGGCATGTGTTCTAAGCTCGTGACTCACATTAGAGCACCTACTTCTCTCAACATCACCCATGAAGCATCGAGGCACCAGTGTGATGTCCCCCACCTGGCATACCGGACAACTGGTGCTGGTCGATTAGTAACCTCACCAGAGTCCTGCAGCTGGCAAATGGTGGAGCTGGGATTCCTTCTGTGGTACTCTTTATTGCTATTCTCCATGGTTTGCATTCTCCAGGAATTTATCCTTAGTCTGAGGACACTAAAGGGACACAAGAAACAGAACAATTAAGTCTCAAACTGTAGCCCTAATACCCAAAGGGAGAGGAGTGAATGTGGACTACAGTTTGGGAGACTTTCTGGAAGGAGGCAATATTAGAGCTGTCTTGAATTTTATTACTAGCTCCCATCTACTCATCTTTTATCCTCCTATATATTTGACCAACAAACACTTATTGAGCTCCAACTATGTACCTGGTCCTGAGCTCTGAAGTGGTGGGCTTTTTTTTTCATCAATAATCATATTTCAGCAGTTTTAAAATGCAACTTTGCCCTAGGAGGGTGGAAATTAAACCATGCATACACTCACCCTGGGGTCTTCCACAGGAAGGAGAGTTGGGCACTGTCTATCAAAACAGGGTGCTTGTATCCCTGATAAAGCAATCCTGCGGGAATTTACCCACGGCGAAGTGACCGGTGTACAAGGTGATCCCGCTGCTGTGCCGTTTTTAACAGCCAAAGATTAGAAACAGCTCGCATGTTCATCAAAAGGGAACTGCTTAAATAAAACATGATAATACACCTGAAGAGATGACTAAGCTGCTGTCAAAAGGACAAAGAAGCTAAGAGGGGCTAACTCTAAGGCACTGAGTGAAAAAGCAAAGAGCAGAGGGAATCAGGGAAGCTACCATCTGAACAGAGGAGAGGCAAATATCAACATCTTTGGTTGTTTCTCAGACTACGTCTGGAAGGAGGCACCACATCTGACAGCATTTGGAGCTTCCATTGGAGGGAGTAGGTAGGTAGATAGTTGAATGGCCAGAGGGACAGGAGAATGCTTTTTGCATATTTTCAATTTTGAATTTTGTGAATGTATTATTTATATTCCTCAAAAAATTAGGAAAAAATCTCATCATGTGTCAGATCTTAGTGTCAGTGGTATATGTATGAAACTGGAGTTTCAAGTTAATCCCCCAAATGGCCCAGAGTACCCAGAAGGGCATGCTGGTCGACAATTTAGAACCTTCAACTGCCTGATTTGCCCTGGAAATGCTGTGACATTTGGCTTCAAAATGTCCTAGGCTGAACCAGGTACCCTCCCAGGGTCTTCTTCCTTGGCCAGTGACCTTCTTCTCTGACCTTGTGTTTGCAGTTTGGGAGAAGATGTTCGGGTAGGCTTCGCTGCAGGGGTGATATTTGTGCTGAGCTTGAGGTAGGTGGGGGAATGAGCTCCCAGAGCATCGAAGGGCAGGGAATTCCAGAAAAAGAGAATCTGAGGCAAAGTGAGATTGGCTAGTGGCAATTGTGGCTGGAATGGAGTTGACAGAAGGCACAGAAGCAGAGACAAAGCAAAGGGGAATGGGCAGTTGGTGCGGGAGCAGGCGAGGTGCAGATGGAGGAGCACTTTGCAGCTTCTCCTGGGGACTTCCCCAGCCAGACCCTCTGCTGCTGGTCTGCTCTCTTGTCCCAGTTCACCAGGTGGACCTCTGTCTTCTTCCTGAGACCCCATCCTGCATCAGATCTGGGATTTCTGTCCCAAACTCATTCCCTGTCCTGGTAACCAGCTCGGTGACCTGGTCTCTCCCAGCCACCACCTGGGACTGGTGCTGCGTCCATTGTGGAACTCTGGTCTGGATGGGAGAGCGCTGCAGCTCAGTCCTGCAGGGACCACAGGACCCTGGGGAGAGGCAGGAGCAGGGAGCCAGGAGTTGGCTTTTCAGCACTGTGCCAGGTGGTCTTCCTCCTGGTTCTCACACACACCTGTACCTCAGGTGGGCTTCTTGCTGCATCTTCCTCTCAACACACCTCTCCTACCTTGCACACGCCTTGTTCCACTCAGGTGAATCGTCCTCAGTGTCCTTCCCTGGCCTCCTGAAGTAGAAGAGCCCCCTCCCAGCCCACCCCCTAGACCTCACCAGCGTAACTTCACTCTGTGTGTCTTGCTGATTGTTGACTCCTTCCACTTGAAAACAGCTGCAGGAGAAGAAGGGCTTGATCCAGAATCCAGAGCCTGCAGCACTTGACCTCCCCATGCTTCTCTTAGTGAGTGAGTCTCGCTCCTGAGTTTGGTTCCTCGGAATCAACCCTGGCTCCAGGCTCTGACCGTGGTGGGGATGAGAGTCCTGGGAATTGGGTTGAGACGGGCATCATGTAGAAAGGCATCATGGGCGGGACCCGTCAAGTCTTAACTCTGACCCAATCTGAAGCAGAGGTGAGCAGAGGACCACGTTCATCAAGACTTTACAGGAAAAAATACAAGGTCCTCTTATGTGCTCAGAATTTTTTTCCATTGGTATAATCAGAGCTGTGAAATGAATGTAAAGTGCTTGCAACTTCAAGGGACATGATTGTTGTGAAGTGGCCATCTACCTTTACTCTTATTGATTCTTCATTTTTGAGAAATATCTTAATAAGAATAGATAGACTGGGTTTCAAATTCTAACTCTTAAACTTGCTGATTTGGGGCAAATCAAGCTTTTCTGAGCCCATTTCTTTATCTAAAATGGAGCAGGGAAGTGGGAATAGTAGACATTACCCTCCAGCACTGGCAGGATGTAGTGTGGAATAGACTCTGACACATAGTAAGTGCTCGATTAACAGTTAGCCTTTCAGCCTTCCTCAGTCCTCTTCTCAGTCTCCCACCATGAAAGGTTTTTCCATGCACTTAGTGGTTCAAGAGATTAATCCTCATCTGTAACTATAAGGACTGTGAAAATGACACATATGGCCTCTGAATTTATCAAAGATTTATTATGCCTTTCTTTCTTGCAAAGAATTTTTTATGTTCTTTTTCTATAGCTTTTATTGGTGCATTATAGTTTAACATAATGATGGGTGTTTTGTTATATATTCATACATACAATATAATATAACAATATAATTTGGTCAATATCATTCCCCAGTATTTCCCCTTTCCCTCCCCCACTCTCTCCCCTCTTCCCATCCCCTGGTCCCTTTCCTCTACTCATCTTCCTTTGATTTCTAGGAGATCCACCCCTATCTTCCTTTTCTTTGTTCTCTCTAGTTTCCACATGTAAGAGAAAACATACAACCTTTGACCTTCTGATTTTGACTTATTTTGCTTAACAAAACGTTCTCAAGTTCCATCCATTTTCCTGCAAATGGCATAGTTTCATTCTTCTTTATGGCTAAAACTCCATTGTATATGTATACCACATTTTCTTTATCTACACATCCTTTGATGGACACCTAGTCTGATTCTATAGTTTGGCTCTTGTGAATTGTGCTGCTATAAACATGGGTATGCATGTTTATTATGCCTTCTGATGTCCAATGTCCTGGTCACAGATCTAATATCTGTAACAACTGTTCAATTAAAAATTTTCTGAAATTGTAATACTCTGTATTTCAGGCAGCATTTTCACAAATATGTTAGTCAGAGGATAACTCAGCTGCTATAACAAAACACCTCAAATACCATAGCACAGACCTGATAGAAGTTTATGTATGCTGGTATTGTAATCTGGAAATGGTTGGTAGGCCTAGGTTTGTAGTTCTGATCTAGGAGGACATCCAGAGACCCAGGTTGCTATCCCTTTGGGTGGCACTTTGTCCAAATGATCAAAACTAGAGTAACACCCCTGCACCCACTTTCTAACCTGAAAGAAGGAGGAGAGAGGGGATTCAAAGCTAGCCATTCCCTTTTAGGAAAGTTGCACGTGTTGTTCCACACCTATTTCTTTGGCACAGACTTTGTCATGTGGCTGTGCATGCGTGCAAGGATGCTTGCAAAATTTTAATTCTACCTGGGTAACCATAGGCTCTACAAAAACTTGGTACCTAGAAGTCTATTACTAAGAGTGGCTGCTCCTGGTTGGAGGGGAACCAGATGAGAGTGTGGCTGGGTGGCTTGGGTCAAGCCCATGATCAGAGAAAAGCAACTGCTGACAGGCGCCTCCTATTAACCTGCAGATCGTGGGTTTTAAGTAAATAGTGAGTCTGCACCTTCTATCCTTCCACTTAACAAAAATGGATGTCATTCGACAAAGCCAAGGATAAATAATTTCATGTCTACATTGGATATTCGATTGTCTAAGGCCATTCTGACTCACCCATGAGGCTGCTTTAGCACTCAGATGAAGTCTGTTTGGAAGTCAGAACCAAATTGCTATCTCATCTCATGAGGGTCTGTGACCCTTGACCATGGTTAGACCCAGTGCAGAAGATGAAGCCACGTGGCTCCTGTGCTTCTCTGATGGTGACTGGGGTCTACAGGAAGCCAGGAGGTCATAGCCAAGGCCTTGTGGACCAGGACACCAGCCCTGCGGTCTCCTCTTCCAGCCTTCCATTGATGAACTCTGTAACCTCAGTCACCTCAGTCCACGTGACTCAGTTTCCCTTTCCATTAACATGGGCCAGAAGAGGCAGAGTGCCACACTATTCTGGGGAAGGATCGCTCTTCACACTGATTGTTAAGTTCTCTGAAACTGTGAACTGGAGCTGCCTGGTGCTGGTGCCATCCCCAGGATCCTTACACTGAGCTGAAGCAAGCTGCAGAAAGTTAGCTCAATTTATATTACAATTTGAGTTTAAAGAAAATTTTATAGCCCATCTCTCTTTTTTTGTTTAATCTTAATTTTTTTCATATTTCTTATTGGTGTGTTATTTTCATACATCAGTGGGGTTTATTAAAAATTCCTGCATGCTGTCGATGTAACAGTATAACTTGATCCATTTCATTCCCCAGTACCTTGCCCTCCTCTCTTCCTGGCTTTGAACCTCCTCTACTTCTCTGTTCTCCCTTCTGTTTTAATGAGACCCCTCTCACCTTTTTCTCTCCAGCTTCCACATATGAGAGAAAGCATATGACCCATGACTTCATAAATCTGTCCTATTTCACTTAGCATGATGTTCTAGATCTAGTTTCATCCATTTACTACCAATGACATTTCATTTTTCTTTATGGCTGAATGAAACATGCACACACACATGTGATGTCACAGCAAGGCTGCCTGCTCCACGAGTGCCTGTCGTGAACCGCTGCTATACACAGGGTGTGTAGGTAGCACTGGACTGTGATGACGTGAATTCTTCAGGATAAATACTGAGGAATGATATAGCTGGGTCATGTGGTGGTTATAGTCCTAGTCTTTTTCTTTTTTTTTTTTTTAGATGATTAGCTTATTTTTTTACTTTTATATGCATTTTGTTATTAGTTTATTTATTTACTTTTAATCTTTTATTTTTACAGACTGCATTTTGATTCATTGTACACAAATGGGGGACAACTTTTCATTTCTATGGTTGTACACAATGTAGAGTCACACCATTCATGTAATCATACATATACTATCTCAGTCTACTATCTTTCCTTCCCTTACCCCCTCTGCCCCGTTTTCCTCTACACCATCCAAAGTTCCTTCATTTCCTCCAGCCCCACCAGTTATGTGTCATCATTCACTTACCAGAGAAAACATTTGACCTTTGGTTTTTTGGGCTTGGCTTATTCGCTTAGAATGATATTTTCCACCTCCATCCATTTACCTGCAAATGCCATAATTTTATTCTTCTTCATGGCTAAGTAATATTCCATTGCATATACATACCATAGTTTCTTTATCCATTCATCAATTGAAGGGCATCGAGATTGGTTCCACAATCTAGTTATTGTGAATTGAGCAGCTATGAACTGCTGATGTGGCTGCTGAACTATTGATGTGGCTGCATCACTTTTGTAAGCTGATTTTAAGTCTTTTGTGTATAGGCCAGGGAGTGGGATAGCTGCAAACGGTGGGTCCATTTCAAGTTTTCTGAGGAATCTCCATACTGCTTTCTAGAGTGGCTGTACTAACTTGCAACTCCACCAGCAATGTATGAGTGTGCCTTTTTCCCCACATCCATACCAACACTTATTATTGCTTGGGTTCTTGATAATAGCTATTCTATTTGGAGTTAGTTGAAATCTAAGTGTGGTTTTATTTTGCATTTCTCTAATTACTAGAGATAATGAGCACTTTTTCATATATTTATTAATCACCTGTATGTCTTCTTCTGTGAAGTGTCTGCCCAGTTCCTTAGCCCATTTATTGATTGGGTTCTTTGTATTTTTGGTGCAAAGTTTTTTAAGTTCTTTATAAATTTTGGAGATCAGTGTTCTCTCTGAAGTGTGTGTGGAAAAGATTTTCTCCCACTCTGTGGGCTTTCTCTTCACATTATTGATTGTTTCCTTTGCTGAGAAAAAGCTTTTTAGTTTGAATCCACCCCATTTATTGATTCCTGCTTTTATTTCTTGCGCTTTGGGGGTCATGTTAAGGAAATCTGATCCTAAACCAACAAGATGAAGATTTGGGCCTGTTTTTTCTTCTATTAGGTACAGGATCTCAGGTCTAATTCCTAGATCCTTGATCCGTTTTGAGTTGAGTTTTATATAGGGTGAGAGATATGGGTTTAATTTCATTTCACTGCATATGGATTTCCAGTTTTGCCAGTACCATTTGTTTAAGAGGCTATCTTTTGTCCATTGTATGTTTTTGGCACCTTTGTCTAGTATGAGATAACTGTACTTATGTGGGTTTGTCTCTGTGTTTTCTATTCTTTACCATTGGTCTACCTGTCTATTTTGGTGCCAATACAATCCCTTTTTTGTTACTATTGCTCTGTAGTAGATTTTAAGGTCTGGTATTGTGATACCTCCTGCATCAATCTTTCTGCCCAGGATTGCTTTGACTATTCTGGGTCTTTTGTTCTTCCAGATGAATTTCATGATTGCTTTCTCTATTTCTTTTTTTTTTTTTTGATCTGGGGATTGAACTCAGGGACACTTGGCCACTGAGCCACATCCCCAGCCCTATTTTGTATTTTATTTAGAGACAGGGTCTCACTGAGTTGCTTAGGGCCTTGCTAAGTTGCTGAGGTTGACTTTGAACTCGCGATCCTCCTGACTCAGCCGCTTTCTCTATTTCTATGAGGAATGTCATTGGAATTTTTATTGGAATTGCATTAAATCTGTATAGCGCATTTGGAAGCATGGCCATTTTGATAATATTAATTCTGCCTATCCAAGAACATGGGAGATCTTTCCATCTTCTAAGGTCTTCCTCAATTTCTTTCTTTAATGTTCTGTAGTTTTCATTGTAGAGGTCTTTCACCTCTTTTGTTAGATTGATTCTCAAGTATTTTATTCTTTTTTTGAGGTTATTGTGAAGGGAGCTGTTTTCCTCATTTCTCTTTCAGATATTCATTGCTTATGGATAGAAATTCATTAGATTATTCATGTTGATTTTATATCCTGCTATTTTGCTGAATTCATTTATTAGGTCCAGAAGTTTTCTGGTGGAGTTTTTTGAATCCTCTGAATATAGAATCATGTCATCAGCAAATAGTGACAGCTTGAGTTCTTCTTTTCCTATTCACATACCTTTAATTTCTGTGGTCTGTCTAATTGCTTTGGTTAGTATTTCAAGCAGGATGTTGAACAGAAGTGGTGACAGTGGGCATCCCTGTCTTGTTCCAGTTTTTAAAGGGAATGCTTTCAGTTTTTCTCCATTAAGAATGATGTTGGCAGTGGGCTTAGCATAAATAGCCTTTACAATGTTGAGGTATGTTCCTATCATCCCTATTTTTTCTAGTGTTTTCAGCACGAAGGGGTGTTATATTTTGTCAAATGCTTTCTCAGCATCTATTGAAATAATCATTTGATTCTTAACCTTAAGTCTATTGATGTGATGAATTACATTTATTGATTTCTGGCTGATGAACCAAATTTGCATCCCAGGGATAAACCCCACTTGATGTGGTGCACTATCTTCTTAGTATGTTTTTGTAAGTGATATGCCAGAATTTTGTTAATTAGAGATATTGGTCTGAAGTTTTCTTTCCTAGATGTGTCTTTGTCTGGTTTTGGTATCAGAGTGATACTAGCTTCATAGAATGAATTTGGAAGGGTCCCCTCCTTTTCTATTTCATGAAATACTTGCAGGAGTATTGGTAAAAGTTCTTCTTTGAAGGTCTTGTAGAACTCAGCTGAGAATCCATCTGGTCCCGGGCTTTTCTTGGTTGGTAGACTTTTGATGGCTTCTTCTATTTCATTGCTTGAAATTGATCTGTTTAAATTGCGTATGTCCTCCTGGTTCAGTTTGGGAGGATCACAGGTCTCTAGAAATTTGTCGATGTCTTCAGGATTTTCTATTTTGTTGGAGTATAGATTTTAAAATAGCTTCTCATTATGTTTTGTATTTCAATGGTGTCTGTTATGATATTTCCTTTTCATCATGAATTTTAGTAATTTGAGTTTTCTCTCTCCTTCTCTTTGTGAGTGTGGCTAAGGGTTTATCTATTTGTTTACTTTTTCAAAGAACCAATTTTTTGCTTTGTCAACTTTTTGAATTGTTTCCTTTGTTTCAATTTCATTGGTTTCAGCTCTGATTTTAATTATTTCCTGTCTGCTGCTACTTTTGGTGTTGTTCTGTCCTTCTTTTTCTAGGGCTTTGAGATGTAACGTTAGGTCATTTAGTTGTTGTCTTTTTATTCTTTTCTTGAATGCATGCCACGCAATGAATTTTCCTCTTAGTACTGCTTTCATAGTGTCCCAGAGATTTTGATATGTTTTATCATCATTCTCATTTACCTCTACGAACTTTTTTTTATCTCCTCCCTGATGTCTTCTGTTATCCATGCTTTGTTCAATAGCATATTATTTAGTCTCCAGGTGTTGGACTAGTTCCTGTTTTTTATTTTGTCATTCATTTCTAATTTCATTCCATTATGATCTGATAGAATACAATTATCTCTATTTTTTTGCATTTACTAAGGGCTACATTTTGGCATAATATATGGTCTATTTTAGAGAAGGATCCATGTGCTACTGAGAAGAAAGTGGATTTGCTTGTTGATGGATGGAATATTCTATACAAATCTGTTAAGTCAAAGTTATTGATTGTGTTATTGAGTTCTATGGTTTCTTTGTTTAGTTTTTGTTTGGAAGATCTATCCAGTGGTGACAGTGGTATGTTAAAGTCACCCAGAATTATTGTGTTGTGGTCTATTTGATTCCTGGAATTGAGAAGGATTTGTTTGATGTACACTGATGAGCTGATGTTTGGGGCAGAAATATTTACAGTCATTATGTCTTCCTGATTTATGGTTCCCTTAAGCAGTATGAAGTGTCCTTCTTGATCCCTTCTGACTAATTTTGACTTGAAGTCCACTTTATGTGATATAAGGATGGAAATCCCCGCTTTTGTACTGAGTTCATGTGAATGGTAGGCTCTCTTTTCCCCATCCTTTCACCTTTAGTCTGTGGATGTCCTTTTCTATGAGATGACTCTCTTGAAGGCAGCATATTGTTGAATCTTTCTTTTAATCCAATCTGCCCTTCTATGTCTTTTGATTGATAAGTTTAGGTCATTAACATTCAGGGTTATTATTGAGATATGATTTGTATTCTCAATCATTTTGGCTTATTTTTGGTTTTTAACTTGGTTTCTCCTTTGATTGACTTTTCCTTTAAGGTAGTTCCTCCCTTTGCTGACCTACATTGTTGTTTTTCATGTCCTACTCATGGAATATTTTGCTGAGAATGTTCTGTACCACAGCCTTTTTATTTGTAAATTCTTTTAACTTCTGTTTATCATGGAATGATTTTATTTCATCTTCAAATCTGAAGGTTGGTTTTGCTGGGTATAAAATTCTTGGTTGGCAACCATGTCCTTTCAGAGTTTTTAGGATATGGGCTGAGAAATCTGCTGATATCTGTATTGGTTTTCCCCTACATGTAATCTGATGCTTTTCTCTCACAGTCTTTAAAATCCTATCTTTATTTTGTATGTTAGGCATTTTCATTATAATGTGTCTTGGTGTGGATCTGTTGTAATTCTTGCATTTGGTGTTCTGTAAGCCTCTTGTAGTTGATTTTCCATTTCATTCTCCAGGTTTGGGAAATTTTCTGATATTATTTCATTGAATAGGTTGTTCATTCCTTTGGTTGTATCTCTGTGCCTTCCTCAATCCCAATAATTCTCAAATTTGGTCTTTTCATGGTATCCTATTGTTCTTGGAGGTTCATGATTTCTTACCATCTTCTCTGGGAAAATTTAATTTCAAGATTCAATATTTTGTCTTCATTGTCTGAGGTTCTGTTTTCCAAGTGATCTAGACTGATGGTGAAGCTTTCCATTTTGCTTTTTATTTGGTTTATTGTTTCCTTCATTTCAAGGATTTCTATTTGTTTGCTTGTTTGTTTTCAGAATCTCTATCTCTTTGTCAAAATGATCTTTTGCTTCCTGCAGTTGCTCTTTCAACTGCTTATTGGAGTGATCATTCATTGCCTGAATTTCTCTGTTATCTCATCCTTTCCTTTATGAATCATTTTATTTATGTATATTCTGAACTCCTTTTCTGACATTTCTTTTACTATGCTATCATTGGATTCTATTAATATAGAATCTTGGTTTGTTTGGAACACTTTCTTCCCTTGTTTTTTCATGTTGTTCATGTATCTTCCCCTCTAGCAGTGAAGATCTGGGATATTGCAGTTTCCCCCCATTAGGCTTACAGTGACCCTACAGGTTTCCAAAATCTCTTTTTTAAGGAGAAGATCAACACTAGCAGCACCCAGTACAGACAATATGCAGCCCTAAACCAAATAACCCCTATGAAGATGTTAACAATATTGTTATAATAAACAGAGAGGATGAGTTCAATTATTATCTATAGTATAATAAATAGATTTGCATTGAGGTCTGTAGTTTCTAATGGAGGACAAAGAGGATGGGGAGGGGTGTAGGATGTAACTGTTAATGGGATAAGAAAAGAGTATACAGAAGTTCTAGATCATAGGAAGAGTGAAAGTAAAAGAAGTTGGTTGTTAGCATGAGAAAAGGAAGAAAGAGACTCTGGGGAGACAGGTAAACAAAAGGAAAATAGAGAGCAAGAAAAATAAAGAAATAAAAACATAAAAATTTTCAAAAAGGAGAAAAAACCCTACACAATAACAGTCATATTCTATTCAACCCTCCTGATACATGAGAGGTACCTGACAGTGAGCTTCCTGTCTCCAGCAGGCATCTCAGGATTGGATTCGCCCCACCTAAAGATGGCAGCTTCTGCTTCCAGGATAACCCAAGATGGCCACACTGGCTTCCAAATGTGTTTGCAAATGGGGAGCTGCAGCATGGGGTGTGGGTGCGGAGTCCATGTGGGGTGTTGTCAGTTGGGCTGGTGGTCTTGGAGGCGGGGTACAGCTAATTGGGCTGAGGGGTCCTGGAAGCGGGGTGTGGTCAGTCAGGGGTCCTGCAGGTCCTGGCTTTTGTCCCAAAATGGCAGAAACCACGTATAACCAAACCTGCAGGTACTGTGACAGTGGACTTCCAGGCAACACCAGGCAGCTGGCAATCCACTGGCCATCTGTGGGTGGTCTGCAGACTACCAGCGGACAATTGGCAGGTGGACCTCAGGCAGTGGGTGATGGGTAGGTGAAAGGCAGGTGATCGGCAGGCAAGAAGTAGGCAGACAGGCAAATGGCAGATGATAGGCAGCAGTCAGTGAGTGATCTGCACTCAGAAAGTAGTCAATATGCTGGCAGACTGCGGGTGATCAAGGTGGACAAATGGGGTAAACAGCAGGTGATTGATGAGGAGCAAAGACTGCCTCACAGAGAAACAGATTTTCCTCTGCTTGAAACCTGAGTTACAGAGCGACAAGGAAGGCAGCCTCCATCTAGTCCACTATCTTGGATATCCTCCGTTCCTAGTCTTTTGAGGAACCTCAATTTATAATTCCACCAAGCATGTGAATGTGTTTCTTTTCCAGCATTTCTCCATTTCACATCTCACATTTTTCATTTCACATCTTCTCCAGCATTTGTTATTGCTTGTATTCTTGATGGCTGCCATTCTGATGAGTATGAAATGAAATCTCAGAGTAGTTTTGATTTATATTTCCATAATTGCTAATGATGCTGAACTCTTTTTTTTTTTTTTTTTTTGTACCAGGAATCGAACTCAGGGGTACTTAACCATTGAGACACATCGTGCCCCTCCCCTTTTGGTATTTTATTTTGAGACAGGGTCTCACTGAGTTGCTTAGGGCCTTGCTAAGTTGCTGAGGCTGGCCTTGAACTTGAGATCCTTCCTCTTGCCTCAGCCTCTGGAGCCACTGGATTACAAGTGTGTACACTGTGCCTGACTGAGCAGTTTTTCATGTTTGTTAGCCCTTCTCTCTTTTGATCCTCTCATTTGAGATTTTAATTGTGCTGTTACTACTATTTCCACAAACTGACATGCGAAGGGATCATGGGTATGAGTCAAAGACACAGAGATGTGGCTCTCTGTTTCCTCTACATGCAATGATACTGAGATTGATTTTGAAAATTAGAACAGTACATATTTTTTACTTTAATGGGTATTAATGAAAACTGTGATTATGTCAGAAAACTTTAGGCTCCGTCATAGTGATGAGAACTCTGGGCAGTTCAGTTAACCTTTCCCCTACTCCTGTGTGAATCCCATGGAGAATGATGCTGGCAATGGAGGGGCTATTCTTTGGGTAAGTTCTCATGCTTGTTGGCCCTGCTCTGCTAACAGAGCATGAGGTTTGTGTTCTGCCTTGTGGTCACTGCAGTGCCTGGCCATAACAGAAGCCTTCTGAACTTCTGAGAATGAGTGTTTTCCTGTGGTCCTCAGGACAGATCCATAGGGTGAGCAGGACTGCTGCTATCCCCATGGGCTGGGCCTAGGGACTGAGGCTGGGGAGGTTGAGTCACAGGCCTGTGAGCCACAGAGCTCAGAAGCAGAATAGCAATGGACAATGGTTTCCAGATTCCCAACCCCAGTATTTTTCAATTCTCTCATTTTTCAATTCCCTGCCCAGCCTGTTAGTAACCTTAGTCTGAATCCAAAGCATTCACCGTATGCTTTTGAAAGGCCAATGTAAATGCCTATTACTCTCAGAAGACTGAGCCCAGGGGTGCCTAACCTCTGAGCCACATCCCCATCCCTTTTTATTTTTATTTTTGAGACACGGTCTCACCAAGTTGCTGAGGTTGGCTTTGAACTTGCCATCCTCCTACCTGAGGCTCCTGGGCTGCCAGGATTACAGGTGTGCACCACCACACCTGGCTCTGAAGTCTTTTCTTTAGGGAATAAATTCAGAACTTGCGACAAGTGCTCTTGTTCTGGCTCCTTTCCAGTAAACATGGAGATAAGTCTGTTAAAACATGCTGTTCCTGCTTTTGAACATACAAATGTGTCTTCCTCTCCTTTATCTTTCCTTCAGAGATTTGGTTACAGGTCTATTTTAGCATGTGATTTTTCTAGCAAATGAGCAGAAAAACTATCTCAGAATCCTTGAGGCCTGCCTTGTCCTCTGTCCCTAAAATCTGAGCCTCTTTTCCACAGTTAGGGGTCAATTCTAAACTTGTCTGGAGACAACCTCCTGTTCTGATCTCCACTGACGCTAAGATTTACCATCCCACTCTTTTCCCCTCAAATCTGATCTTTTTGTTTTTCAATTCACTGACTTGATAAATGGCACAATTTCTAAGTAAAAATTCCTCAAAATTACCTCCCCTTCCTACCATAGCACATAGATTGTAGAATGGCCCCCTAAGATCCCCAGTTCCTGGAGTTCACAATCTTGCATAATCTCCTCCCTCAAAAGTGGGCAGGGTCTATGATTTGCTTCTAACCAACAGAATATGGCAAAGGTGATAGGTGTCGCCGATGTGCTTAGGGTAGGTAAGTTTGCAACTTGTATCTTAACAGAATGCTTCTTCCACTGACATTGATCAAGCAAGCTGCATGTTTGTCAGGAGCTGAGGGCAGTCTTGGACCAACAACTCCCAAGGAACTGAAGCTCCCAGCTAACTGAATTCTACCAATAGCCATGTGAGCTTAAAAGTGGGTCCTACCCCATGGAACCTTCAGATGGGACTACAGCCCTGACTGACAGCCTGATAGCAGACAAATCAGAGACCCTGAAGCCCAGGACCCACTAAGCCATGGCTGAATTCCTAGTCCACAGAAAATGCAAGATAAGAAGTGTGTGTGTGTGTGTGTGTGTGTGTGCACACGTGTGTATTTGGTACTGGGGACTGAACACAGGGGTGCTTAATTACTGAGCCACAGCCCCAGCCTTTTTTATTTTTCATTTTGAGGCAGGGTCTCACTAAGGTACTGAGGCTGGCTTTGAACTTGTGATCCTCCTCCCTTGGCCTCCTGAGCCTCTGGGATTATAGGTATGCACCACCATGCTTGGCTCTTGTGTGTTGTTTTTTAAAGCATAATTTGTCACACAGCGATAGATTACACATACATTCCACCACATCTCATTTGTCGCCAAGTTCTGTTGCTCCAACCCTCAGAGAGCTCTTAAGTCTCTAGGTTTGTCTATGTTCCTTCTGCCTGTTTTGTGTTGGTCTTCACCAACATCCATGTGGACTAAATGATTGCCTCCTAAATCAGTGGGGGCCCCAGCAGGAGAGAGAGAAACCCTACTCAAAGGATTTTACTGGAGACAGGTTCAAAAACTTAGGCCTGCTCAAAGCAGATGCTGAGACAAGACTGGGATGCAGGTAGTTTATTTGGGAAGGGATCCCCAGAAGGAGAAGTGAGAGAGTGAGAGCAGGAAGAGAGAAAAGCCAGTGAAAGCTCATTGGTGAGTGAGTCATTGCCGAGACCCGTGGGCCAGTCCTGCAGAGGGCTCCCTGAAGCCTGAGACTCTGGACACATACCAGCACACACAAAGGATGAAGAATCTGCTGGCTAAAGTTTGCTCCTAGGGGACTTACTTGACCACACTTCTGGTTGCTCCTGGCATCAGAGTGAACTCTGGGAAGTGAGAAACAAAGAGTGGCAGGTGGGGGTGAGAGGCTATCAGTGGGCTCAAGGCAACTGACTTCCAGCTGCATGTAGGCACAGGTGGACCAGGTGGCTCAGGATGTGATGGGGTGGACCAGCAAGAGGTCTGCTACCTCTGGCCACCTGGACTGGGAGAAGATGAAATCATTGTCTTCCATCTTTAAATACCTGTTCCTGGGAGCTGTTTCTTTGAAGCAGACTTGGCAAATATTTGGGGAAGATACAAGAAGAGTCAGCAATTTTAGTCATTAGTTTTAGTAATTATTCATGACACCTACATATTCCAAAGAGTCTGTTTTCAGACAGTAAACTAATGGGTCACATTTTTTTTTAGAAAATAGCTGTAAACCATACCCACCCCTCATTCCCATCATGAAGAACTTGCAGCACATGGGCTGTGTCCACCTCATCCTGAGTCAATGTGAACAAGGCTTGTGGTGACAGGAGTTCTCTCCACACTCATCTGACTGGACAGTTGGGTGCTAAGAGGGCTGGGGGAGGTTTGGAGGGGGGTGCCTTCTTCCTGCTCCACATGCTGCCGCCTGCCCCTTTTCCTGCCCTTGAAGAGTGTTTGGCTTATCTACTTGTCTAACTCTCAGTCCATCCTCTCTTTCAATGTTTCATCCAAATTTGTCTGGAACTCAAGGCCCTCCAGATCTCTAGTCAGTTGGAGCCTTAACCATCTCATCCTCTTCTGGGTCCCTTTCGCCAGGGATGACCCAGCTTTGTGATCCTTTTCTGATCTATGTTAGATTTTGCCATGATTTGAATATCCTCACCAAAGCACATATTGAAATTTAAGTTGCTATGTGAGACATGAATAGGTTGGAAACTTAATCCAACTATGGTTATTTGGAAGGGAGACCTTTGGGATATAATTAATTTTAAATGAGGCCACTAATACATTGAGACTGTGCTATTTTAAGAAAAGGAGAAGAAACCTGAAATAGGAAGAGACTTGTCCAAGGAAGACTACCAGCAAGAAAGACCTCACCAGATACAATCTCTTGACCTTGAACCTCTTGGCCATCAAAACTTTGAACCAAAGAAAGCTTTATTCTTTACAAATTACTTTGCCTGTGGTATTTAGTTATAGCAACAGAAAATGGACTGAGTCAGATGGGAAACACTTGAATTTTTGCCAAGAAATCCATTCATGCCCCAGGCTTTAGCTCAGATCCTTGGAGTTCTGGTACTACATCAAATTGGGTTCATTATGCATTTGGCCTAGGAGCTGGGCTGCCAGACCTTCCCTGCAAAGATTTGTTTTCTGCTGTCTCAGCTATTTTTCTCTCACTTCTGCTTGAGCAGGTCTTTGAATTCCCATCATACGCTGTGACCAAAACACAGTCTGGATTATAACAAGATCTGGCATCAAGGTGCTGAAATAAATGAGAAAGACTGAAGGGATAGAAATAATGAGGTCCATAAGATTCACTATTCATAAAAATATTCCTGAAATATTTAGCAACAGTGTTCCAGAATCACAGTAGGAATTTCATGTCTGTGGAATTTCAGACACAGGATGGGTGCAAAAGTGTGTCCCCCAGGTCTGAGTACTGACCTCTGAGTACTTACACCATGACCTCCTGCCTCTTCTTTGGTCTCATCCCTTCCTGGTCTCCCATCTTTCTACCCAGAGCCACTCTGGCCTCTGGGTTGTTTGCCTCCCCTGAGTACATTCTTGTCCCAAGACCTCTGTTCTTCTTCCCTCTGCTGGAACACTTCTGTCTTCTTCTCCACATGGCCTACTTCACTTCTCCCAAATTTTTGCTCAGCCATTACATTGTCAGTGAGGCCAACCTTGGCTCAACCCATTTGTCCTTGTATCCCAATCTCCCACCCTGACATTCCATAGCTTCGCTCCCTGATCTGTTTCCCCCATTAGTTTATCACCTTGAAATTTACTATGGACTTTATTTTTACTTTCTTTCATTTTTTTCCTTTTTGGTACATTGTCTGCCTCTCCACCACTAGATGTAAGCCCCCTGAGAGCAAGGACTTTTGTTGGCTTGATTTTCCAGGAGTAGAACACACATTTATTTAATGAATTAAGGAAAAGAGAAGGAGAGAGACTAAGAGTTCACAATAGATAAATTACAATGTACAAAAGAAATAGGCAAAAAATAAAAATCTGGAATCTCATCACCAGAGTTAACTACCCCAAACACATTATTGCATATCTTGTCAGATGTCCCTCTGGCTTTTTGATTATGTGACCATTTTAAGCCACAACACATGAATTGTGGGAATCAGAGATGGAACCCAGCTCTCTCATTTGCATATGACCTTGGCAAGGAATTAATTTCCTTAAGTCTCAGCTATCTCATCTTGATAATGAGGAATGTACCTCCTGCCTCGCAGGAGCATTATAAGGATCATTTAGAAAAATATATAGCACAATACAGGGCACACAGTAAGCACTTGACAAATGGTAGCTTTTATTATTAGCACTCTATATGCTGTTTTGCATCCTTCTTTTTTCATTTAGTATTTATGCTTGTTTGCATGTGCACAGAAAGAATCCTAAGACATTTTTAATGGTCCTAAAATATCCCATCCTTAAGATGCATCATACCTTGTTTTACCATTTCCCTCTGGATGGATAACTAGGTTGATTTCAATTTTTTTCTCTATCAAAGTTAGAACAAATATTCATTCTAGTCATTACTTTTTCACAGATCCTATTTACATCCTTAAATTAGAAATACTAGGTCAAATGTCTAAGGCTAGCATTTTTTAACTCTTAGTTCCAAGCCCATCCTAAAGATTCATCTCTCATCCTCTCATAAACCCTATGCAATTCCAACTGTGCGGTGAGTTTTGAGGGGACCCAATAACCAGTATCCCTGTTTCCAACTAGAGCTGAGAACTAATTGATAGACATGGGTATCTGTTATGGATTGGACCTTGAATGTCTGCCTTGGTTGCCAGTCTTTGGAACTATTGAGAGGTGACAGAACACTTAGGAGGTGTGGTCTAATGGAAGGAGGTTAGGTCATTGTGGGCATGACTTTGAAGGGGATATTGAAATCCCAGCCCCTTCCTCTCTCTCTCTTTGCTTCTTGGCTACCATAAGGTGAGTAGCTTTGTTCCACCATGCACTCCCCACCATAGCCCCAGAAACACCAGAGTAAACCCACCATGGACTGAAACCTTGGAGACTGTGAATCAAAGTGAACCTTGTCCTTTACTGATTTTCCTCAGGTATTTTGTCATAGTGATAGAAAGTTGACTAATACATTTCTGGAAAATGGGGATCAAAATATCCTTTATGATAATATAGTCAGTCTTGGAAAATGTGACGTTAGGCTTCCTAATTCTGCAGTTCAAAATTAAACTGCCCACCCAAACCCACAAAACACTGGGTCATCATAGAATAGCTTTCAGAAGGCTGCCTCATAAAACTTAGAACAGAGTTGAATGCATCCTTCCTGTGAGCAGCCAGATAAGAAGCAGTGGGGAAGGACTACATAGGGGATGGCAAGAAATCAGGTCTACCTGCTTCATGGAAACTCAAGACCAGAGCAAGAGATCCCTCCACACTACTGCTAAACCCAGGGGTATGCATCATAGCTTGTTTTACCAATTCCCTATGGATGGATAACTAGGCTGATTTCAATTATTTTCTCTATCAAAGCTGAAACAACTTTGGTATGCATCTGATGCACTAAGTGCAAAGCACTTTTCCTGAGCCATGAAGGCAATTTCTCCTAGTTGAATGGGAGATGAATTAGGACTGGCACATCCCTACTCTCACCCACCTGGATCTTTTTGAACAAGATAAAAAGTAATGTGAGTATTTTGGGCAAAGAAGGGATATGATCTGACTTATTTTAACAGGATAACTCTGGCTGCTGTGAGGGGAATAGCTATCTGGGAGGAGACAAGAATTGAAGCAGAGAGAATAGTTGGAAGCAACTGAGAAAATCCAAGTGAGAGAGTAGTTTGGACCACAACAGAGTTTATCTACCTGTGATGGTATCTTAGGATGAATAAATCCTAATAGAGTGTGTGTGTGTGTGTGTGTGTGTGTGTGAGGGAGAGAGATGTCCTGGGCACTGCAGGACTTGTAGCAGCATCCCAGGCCTCTGCCTACTAGATGCCTGTAGCCCCCTCTCAAGGTGACAACCCAGAGTCCCCCAGACGTAGCCACAGCTCCACTGAGGAAGCAAAATTGGCAAATGGGGTTAAGAATCGCTAGAAGAATGTGATAGTGGTGAAGATCTAGGAAGTGATCAGATTTAGGGCTTGTTGAGTTTACATGTAGGAAAAGAGAGAAAGGAGTTGAGAATGATTCCAAGGTTTTTAGACTGAGCAACTAGAGGGAAGAGCTGCCATTGACTGAGATGAGGAAGACCACTGGTGAAACAAGTCTGAGGGCAGGGCAGTTTGGAGTTAATTTTAGAGGACTAGATCAGAGTTAAATATTTGGCTTATGTAATTTTAGAAAAGTCAGAATGGAGTTAATGGCTAAGGTTACGGTGAGTATAGATGATGTTCAAATGGTCATAGAGAAAGAGGGAATTGTCAAGGGTTCTGACAACCTTGGGGTCACAGATATTCTAGAAGCATGCATTCCCAGATCTGAGACTTATAGTTAATCATAACCTATCTCAATGAGGGTCAGTAGTTGGCTTACACATTGGATTCTTTCAGTTAGGAGAGGTCACCAGGATGTCTCTGAATCCTTTAGAACCAAAGCAGTGTCAGAGCCAAGTCTTTGATCTCACAGCCTTGAGTCCATTGAATTATTTACTATTGCACATTTGCTTTATTCAGTGTTTGGTTTTGCCCCACCAAACAGGAAGGCATGATTTGGAGAACTTGGCTCTTGAATGATGTGTACATCTGATTTATCAAACTGAAAAAACACTCTCTCCATTTGCAAAAAAAAAAAAAATCCCTGTGCTTTACCTACAATTCTTTGGATACATGTAGCCTGAGCTGAAAAAGTATTTTGCTGAAGCACAGCTATAGATAGAAACTTCTCATCTGTCTGAAGATATAAACAACCGCAGGAAGTTTGGAATATGTTAAGGCTGTTCTCTTGGTTTCCTTGTCACAAATTCTCTTGCCATTCCACAGAGGATGTGCTGCTTTCTGTTTGGTGTGTGGCTTCCGCTGCTCCTCTCTAAACTTTCAGCAGTAGCTTTTCTTACTTCCCTGTTAAAGAGACTGGAGAAAACAAAATGGCACCTTGCTGTCTAATAGAGTGAGCAGATCCTTCGACGTCTGGGAAGACAGTAAAATCTCACTGTGTAAGATTGGAGGTTGCAGGGGAGATGGGTCGGAAAGGAGAGGGAAGAGAGGCCCTAACTTTAAATTAATGAAGGTTCTAAGCTAAGGAATATTGTTTTTACTCCATTTCTTTCAAGTAAATACAGCAACAAGAACTAAGCTAATAAAAATTCCTTAAGCAGAAGTCCTTCTGGAATACACTTCAATAAGTGTGAAATATATATATAATGTGTGCACATTATAGTTAATATGCTTTTTAAAGATTGCCTGAAAGGCGAATTTCCTTTAGCGTTTCTTTATTATTAACTAAATTAGTACATTAAAAAGAAAAGAAAACTCCACAATTTCACAGTCTGTGTTAATGGATTGAAATCAATGAGGTTTTATGCCTGATGCCCCCCTGCTATTGTAATACTTGCTAATTTACCTAAAACTGATGTGATCTCTGTGGCAGGGTGATGGTATTTCAAACATAGGTTAGAGTTAAGAGTAATAGAAAAAATTAATCATAAGAAGTTTTATGTTTTTTTTTTGTTTCTCTGAGTTTGTGCTATAGGTCATGAATTCATAAAATTACCTTCTTAAATTCAGATAAGCCAAATCTCTCTCTCTCTCTCTCTCTCTCTCTCTCTCTCTCTCTCTTTTAAATCTGATCTTCTCAGATCAGATGGGGGTATGGCTCAGTGGTAGAGCTCTTGCCTACCATACACAAAGCTCTGGGGTTCAATCTCCAGCATTGAGAAAAAAATCTTGCACCAAACTCAGATACTTCTGAGTATTCACATACTGAAATGATCCTCTCAAAGAAATAAATAGAATTGCCTTCATAATATTCAAGATCTGGGGGGCAGTATTCATTTTCTCACAGCATTTTTGGCAAGACAATTGCCAAATACCACCTTCTTCCATGAATGCCAAACATTTATGGGCACCTGGAAAGTTTCTAGGGTCTGTCTAATAGCACTTTCTGCAATGATGGAAATGTTCCATGTCTGTCTTGTCCAATATGGCAGACACTGGACTCTTGTAGCTATTGAGCACTTGAAATATGACTAGTTCTGAGGCACTGAATTTTTTATGTCAATTAATTTTAATTTTAATAGCACATGTGGCTAATATCTACAATATTGGACAGCTCAGTTTCTGGACAGTGTAATAAAGAGAGAGAATTCTGTATAAACCTAAGATCATTCCTTTCCTTTTTCTTCTCTTCTCCATCTCTTCCATCCTTCTGTCCTTGAACATGTAGTGTATACCTACTACTTAGGCTCTGATACTAGTACTCAAAATAGACTCTGCCTTCAAGAATTTAGCCAAGGTTGAAGTGACAGTGATAGGTGGTAGGAAGAAGGAGTGTGTCAGGCTCATAAACACACAGATAAGGTTCTGTTCCTCAATTATATCCATAGCATAGGTGCCAATTTGGTCTAAATCAGATTTTTCTCTTAGGCTGAATATTCATTATAATATTTGCCAAAAGTAGTCCAATTGAAGTATCAGGAAGTTTAATGAAAAAAAGATGATTTGGAGATCCCAGGATTGCAGGGTGAGAGAAATCATGTGGAAAAAGAAATGGGAACAAGAGGTACTGGGAGTTAGTGAGTTGAGGGTTCTGGTTGTACCCAGAATAGGCAGGAAATAAAAAAGAAAAGAGACTACTGACATTTTGACCAGTCAGGCAGAAGGAAGCCTGAGTCATGTTGGTGATTGTCCCTGAACACACTGTGGGTTCCAACAGTGATTCAGTTTCTCTCTCAAATATATATATATATATATATATATATATATATATATATATATATAT
>JAJEJO010001334.1:252089-331201 GCA_020662805.1 Glaucomys volans | reverse complement strand
GATGGATGGAGAGATGGATGGATGGAGAGATGGATGGAGAGATGGATGGATGGAAAGATGGATGGATGGATGGATGGATGGATGGATGGATGGATGGAAGGATGGAAGGATGGATGGATGGATGGATGGATGGATGAATGGATGGGGAGATATACAGGTAGATAGATGGGTTGAAGTCTTCAGAGAATTTTCTTAAGAAACCAGTGACCTGTTCTAGGAGCAGACATGTCCAGAATTAACGGAGTCATGGCTTCACATCACAGTGAGTCCTGAGGCCCTGCAAACACAGAAAACACACCAGGTGAGACAAGGGGAGAGGAATCAGCAGAGGTTTTCTGAGTAAAGCGAAAACCAGGCTAGGTCTGGAAGACAAGAAGAAATTCCATAAAGGAAGATGGAAAGAATTCTTCTCCAGGAAGACAGACCCATGTGACACCTGCACATCTGTCCTCTGTGTTTTGCAGCAGAGGAGGTGAGCTGGGTGAAAGGAGAGGAGGTCATTTGCCCAAGGTCATCCACCAGGTGACCTCAGGGTGGAGGGTTTTAGACCCACACACATCATCCTGCTGGCCGATGTTTATCCCAGACACTGGAGAGAAGGAAAATGGCAGTCCAATCCCTCCTCAGGGCAGGATAAAGGGGCCCTGGCCACCCACTGGGAGTCATGGTTGGTGGTCCCGAGTGCCCAGTCTTAGCCAGCCTGAATGAAAAGACTGGGGCAGGCATGCCCGTCAGCTCGGACCCACTGCCAGCAGGGACTGCAGACCTGCCCCTCCTGGGAAAGCCAAAAGCCAATCAGGCCAGTCAGACCCAGGGTCAAGGCTGGCACAGGCCTGGGCCTCCACTAACCACCACCGTGCCCTGCGCTGTGCACTGCATGGACTCCAGCTCGTGCCTGTGTGCCGGGCACTCCGTGCATGCTGATCCATCATAAAGAAGCACATAAATATGCTTGAACAGAGAAGGAAACTAAGGATCAAGGGAAATGAGCGGCTGTCCCAAAGCCACACAGATCATTAATGAGGAGGTGTGAAACTGAGTCCAAGTCTGCTGACTCCATCAGAAAAGTCAATCCTCCAACCTCCTGGTGGCACCCATCTCACCATGGCCCTTCACCTCACAGAGGAAGAAACTGAGGTTCCGAGAGACACAGTGAGTTACAGTCACACCGCAGTGACAAGACAGGGATTTGAACTCAGGGATTTTTTTTTCCAACTGTTAAAGAATTTATTTATTAATTATTAAGGATGATCAAAAATATCAAGTTGTAACAATATATTAGTTGTATTGTTTAAAAATTGAGATAATAGTTATCCGTTTATTTAATTTTTTAATCTTAAAATTTTTTTATTTGTTCTAATTAGTTGCACATGACAGTAGAATGCATATATGCATTTTGATGGATCATACATAAATGGAGTGTAATCTCATTTTTCTGATTGTAATATTGTAGGATCACATTGGTCACGCAGTCATACACGCACATGAAGTGATAATGTCTGTTTCACTCCACTATCATTCCTTCCCCCATATCTACTCCCTGTCCCTTCACTCCCCTCTAGCCAATCTAAAGTATTCTATTCTTCCCTAGTGCCCCCCTTATTGTGAATTAGTATCCACATATCAGAGAAAACATTCAGCCTTTGGTTTTGGGGGTTTGGCTTATTTCACTTAGCATGATGTTCTCTAACTCCATCCATTTACCAGCAAATGCCAGAATTTCATTCTTCTTTAAGGCTGAGTAATATTCCATCATGTACAGATACCACATTTTCTTTATGCGTTCATCTGCTGAAGGGCACCGAGGTTGGTTCCATATTAGTTGTTCATAACAGTAGGGTGTATTTGTACATTTTGATGGATCACACATAAATACAGTGCAATCTCTCTTAACTTCAAAGCTTTCCCCTGACTTGAATCCATGAGTAATAAATGCAGTGGGAGGGGAGGGTAGTGGTGGGGTTATGGATGACTTCGTTGTCCACCCTGGAAAGAAGCAGGTGATGTATCTAGACCAGGGTTTGTCAGTCAGGGACAATTTTGCTCCCGTGGGGACATTCAGCAGCATTTGGAGACATTTTTCCGATGTTACAACTGAAATGGAGGAGGAGGAGGTGCTGGTGTGCAGGGTAGAGGCCCAGGAGGCTGCTGAACTTCCTGCAGTGCAGGAGGGTCACCACAAGAAAGAGCTCTCGTCCAAAAGGTCAGCTGCACTGAGGCCAGGCGACTCTGAACGAGACCCTCCAGGAGTCAGCGGGGTGTGGGGAGGCTACACCCTCAGTTCCACCAGCAGAGGGGACTGCAGGCTGGGCTGTGGGCAGAAGGGGAGAGTCTGCCCCTCTGAGTGACTCTGTGGCCAAGAGCATGTGACCTCCCCTCCCGAGCCTCAGCATCCTCATCTATAAAATGGAGAAGAGGTGCCTACTTCCAGGGCAGTCGTGAAACTTCCAAGACTCCACAGAGCCATTTCCAGAGCCGAGCACCGGCTTCCCCTGGAGAGCTGGGCCTCACCCAGATTTCCAACTCCAGCTGGGGCCCAAGAGTTTGCCTTTCTTGTAAGTTTCTGAGTGATGGTGGGGCTGCTGGCCACAGGACCCCATTCTGGAAACCACCAAGTGAATGCTTACAAAGAGCTTTTCAGAGTGCCCAGCATGCAGTAAGTGCTCAATAAATGTCTGAGGGCCATTGTCGACTTCATCATCATGACCATTGCCATCGCAGGGTACTTCGGGATGAGAACTTTCTGGACAGGGATTCTGGATGCTGATGCCCGCAGAGATTATGGGAACCGGGAAGGCCATAGTGAGAGCAGGACTCTGGGTCTCCTGCCCTGTGGGAAGGAAGCCAGGGCTAGGGCACCTGTCCACAGGGAGACCTCCCGAGCCAAGAGGCTGAGCACAGGGGGCAGGACATGGGGAATGTGAATCAGAGGATCCACCTGCAGGAAAGTAAGGTCAGACCCTTCTGCGTGGGTGGGGCTCCCGACTAGGGCTTTGGCAACTGGTGGAGCTGAATTTTTATTGGGGGGGGTGGGGGTACTAGGGATCGAACACAGGGCACTGGACCACTGAGCCACATCCCCAGCCCTATTTTATATTTTATTTAGAGACAGGGTCTCACTGAGTTGCTTAGGGCCTCACCAAGTTGCTGAGGCTGGCTTTGAACTGGTGATCCTCCTGCCTCAGCCTCCTGAGCTGCAGAGCTGAATTTTTAAAGCATTTTTATTGGCAGATTTTAATTATACATACTGGTGGAGTTTGTTGTTCGTATCCATACATGCATGTGGTAGAACAATACAGTTAGGTCAATGTCAGGCCCCAGGATATCCCCATCTGGCCCTCTTCTCTCCCTCTGGTCCCTCCCACTGTTCTACTGATCTCTTTGGATTTTCAGGAGACCTGCCCACACACCCACCCCCCTAACCCCCCACCCCCTTTCTTTCCCTTTTTCCTCTCTAGCTTCCACATATGGGAGAAGACAGGACCCTTGCCTTTCTGAGTGTGGCTTAGTTCACTGAGCATGATAGTCTCTAGCTCCATCCATTTTCCTGCAAATGACAATTTCATTTTTCTTTATGGCTGAATAAAACTCCATTGTGTACATTTGCCACATTTTCTTCATCCATCCATCAGATGATGGACACCTAGGCTGGTTCCGAGTCTGCTGTTGTGAATTGTGCTGCTGTAAGCATGGGCATTCCTGTGTCACTGTAGTGAGGTGACGTTGATTCCTCAGGGTGAATACCGACGAGTGGGATGGCTGGGTCCTATGGGGTTCCTTCCTGGTCTTTTTAGGAGCCTCCACACTGATTTCCATGGTGGGTGTACTGATTGGCAGGCCACCAACAGGGCAGAGGGCTCCCTCTTCCCCACACCCTCTCCACATTTGCCATGGCTTGTATCCCGATGGCTGCCACTCTGACCGGAGTGAGATGGAATCTCAGGGTCATTGGATTTGCATCTCCCTGATTGCTAAGGATGGTGAGCATCTGTTCATAGATTTATTGGTCATTTGTTTTTCTTCTTTTGAGACGTGTCTGTTTAGTTCATTTGTCATTTGTTAATTGGATTATTTGGGGGGTTTAGTAGTGATTTTTTGAGTTCTTTACATATTCTGGATATTAATCCAGAAGAACAGCTAGCAAAGATGTTCTCCCATTCTGTAGGTCCTCTCTGCACATTGCTGATCACTTCCTTTGCTGTGCAGCTTTTTAATTTGATGCCATCACATTTGTTAACCCTTGGCATTCCTTCCCGAGCTTTAGAGTCCTTGCCGTGCCTGTGTGCTGGAGGGTTGACCCTGCATTTTCTTCTAGGAGTTGCATTTTCAATCTGATTTCTGGGTCTTTTACCTATTTCGACTTGACTTATGTGAAGGGTGAGAGATCGAAGGGTAGTAAACCCATTTCAAATCTTCTACAAATGGATAGCCGGTTTTCCCAGCACCATTTGCTAAAAGGCTGTCTTTTCTCCAATGTATGTTTTTGGCTTCTCCATCGAGGATCAGATGAGCGAATTTGTGTGGGTCTGTCTCTGTGCCTTCTGTTCTGTACCTTTGGTCTGTGTGTCTTTTCTGATGCGGTATTGTGCAGTTTCTGTTACTAGAACTCCGTAATAATCACGTATTGTGATGCCTCCAGCATTGCTTTTTAGTCTGAAAATTGCTGTGGCTATTCTGGGTCTTTTTTCTTCTAAATGAATTTTAGGACTGTGAAGAATGCCATTGGAATTTTGGTGTGGATTGCATTGAGCGTGTATATTGTTTTTGGTAGTATGACCATTTTAACTCTTAAATTCTGCCTATCCATGAACATGGGAGACCTTTCCATCTTCTATTATCTTCTTCTTTAGTGTTCCATGGTTTTCACTGTAGAAGTCTTCCACCTCCTTGGTTAGATTTATTCCTAGGTTGTTTTTTCTTTTCTTTTCTTTCTTCTTTTTCTTTCTTCTTTTTCTTTTCTTTCTTTTCTTTTTTCTTTTATTTTTGAGGCTACTATGAATGGGATTGTTTTTCTGATTTTCTTCTCAGCAGGTTCACTGTGGGTGCACAGAAAAGCTATTGATTTCTGTCGGTTGATTTTGCAATCAGCTGCTTTGCTGAATTTTTTAGCTCTAGCGGTGTTCTGGTGGAGATTTTGGATCTTCTAAGTATTGGGTCATATCATCTACAAACAGTGGTCTTTTAACTTCTTCCTTTCCTATCCTGAGTCCTTTTATTTCCTTCTCTTGCCTAATTGCTTTGGCTAGAATCTCTAACACTGCATTAAATAGAAGGGGTGAGAGTGGACATCTTTATCTTGTCCCAGATTTTAAAGGAAACACTTTCAGTTTTTCCCTATTCATAAGATGTTGGCTTTCGGTTTGTGATATAGAGCTCTCATGATGTTGAGGTCAGTTCTTTCTATCCCTAGTGTATTACATATTGTTTAGCCACCACTCTGGAAAGCAGTGTGGAGAGTCCTCAAAAGACAATAGATGGAACCACCATACGAGCCAGCTATCCTGCCTCAGTATTTACCCAAGAGAATGGAAATCAGCATGCTCTAGTGATTCCCATGCATCAATGTTTACGGCAGTGCAATTCACAGTGGCCAAGTTATGGAACCAGCCCAGGTGCCCATCAATAGATGAATGGATAAAGAAAATATGGTATTTACTCAGTGCTTTTATCCTGAATGGGGGCTCAATTTTTCAAAGACTTTTTCTGTATCTATGGAGGTGACAGTGTGATTTTTCTTCTTAATTCTATTTACATGGTGAATTACATTTATTGATTTGCATATGCTAAACCACCCTTGACAGGACTGAGCTTGAATTTGAATTCTAGCTTTGCCCCTTCCTGGCTGTGTGACGTTGGGCAAGTCTTTTGTCCTCTCTGTGCATCAGTAGCTTTCATACATGTAAAATGGAAATGCCAATCACAGGAGCTACTGCCCAGGGTTCCTGGTGCAGATTAAATGAGATACAAGAAGTGCTTCACATAGTACCCAGCGGGCAGTCAGTGCTCCAGAGCTGACCTGTTATTAGTCTCCTACGCCCCTGGTGTATGGAGAATAAAAGCCGTAAGACCTCCCGGGTCCTGGCTTCAGAATCCAGGACTGTCTAGAGGCCAGAGGATGTGCCTGCGGATCTGTTTTAATTTCTTTGACTCTTCCCCAGGCATGTTTTTCCTGCTCGCACATCCCCCTCAGGGCGCTGCCTCTTTGGATGAAGATTTGAGTTGTTACCTCCCAGAGCCAATCATGCACCTCACCTCTCTGCCGACAAAGGTAAATATAATTAAAAAGTGATTATAATCTGGGACGACATTCATAAGCTTTGCTAGACCTAATTATACAGTAAGTGCAAGTCTCTGGACATTGAATCCTTTCTAGATGAAATGTACTGACACCATCCGCCGCAAGCCTGTGTGCAGGGGGAGATGTATACCTTGGAAGGCAGAGTCTGCACTGCAAGGAGACGCTGACCCAGAGAAAGCCGGGTTCAAGTTCTTTTTTTTTTTTTTTTTTGGTACTGGGGATTGCACCCAGGGGCACTCCACCACTGAGCCACATCCCCAGCCCTATTTTGTATTTTATTTAGAGACAGGGTCTCTCTGAGTTGCTTCGGGCCTCGCTAAGTTGCTGAGGCTGGCTTTGAACTCACGATTCTCCTGCCTCAGCCTCCCAAGTGCTGGGATTACAGGTGTGTGCCACCGTGCCCGGCTTTTTATTATTATTATTATTAATTTTTTTTATTTTTGCCGACTTCATTTTGATTCATTGTACACATGTGGGGTACAAATTTTCATTTCTATAGTTGTGCATGATGTACATTCACATCACTCTTGTTAATCACACATGCAGGTAGGGTAAAAAATATGGAAAGCTTCACGAATTTGTGTGTCATCCTTTCTCAGGGGCCATGCTAATTTTCTCTGTATCCTTCCAATTTTAGAATATGTGCTGCCAAAGCGAGCACCGGGTTCAAGTTCTGACGAAGTCCCTCGTCCTGAATTGGTTCCTTGGAGGAGCATTTGTGGAGCATCATCTGTGGGCCAGAACCAGCTCTTGAGGAGTTCACTCATCAACAAAGGCAGAGAGATGCCTTTGTCCAAGGGCACTGGTTCAACAAAGAGGATCCACAGACGGCAATGACCCCAGGCAAGAATGCTGGACATGCGAGTCACCAGGGAAATGCAATGAAAACCCACAGTAAGACATCCCCGCCCACCTATTTGAATGCCTGAAATTTTAAAAAATAAATAAATAGAGACATGGCTCACATCCAAAGATGCAGAGATATGGGCTCACTCCTCCATTTCAAATGGCAATATTAAATGGGATGGCCACACTAGAGTGGTTTCACAGGTCCTTATAAAATGTGCAAATGCCATAAGACCCAGAAATTGAGCACTTAGTCATTTATCCCAGATAAGGAAACATTTTATATGCATAAAAAAACCTGTGTACAGGGATGTTTATAGCAGTTTTATTTGTAATGGCCAGAAACTGGACACAATCAGGAATCCTTCGAGGGTTAATGGTGAAACCCCTGTGGTATATCCATGCTGTGAAATACTATGCAGCGATAAAAAGAGTGAACTGTTGATTCCTGCAGCAATTCAGATTAATCTCCAGGGAATTGTGCTCAGTGAGGGAAAGTCCATTGCAAAAGGTCAAGGACTATATGATTTGATTTATATAAAACTTTTGAAATGACAAAGTTACAGAAATGAGGAAATGATGAATATTTGCCAAGGATCAAGAAGGAGGTGGGGGTGAGAGGGAGGATGGAGTCACTCTGAAAGACAATAGGAGGGGTTCTTGTGGTGATGGGAATGATCTGATCTTGGTGGTTCCAAGGTCAACATCCATGTCGTGCTATTGTCCCATAGTTTTGCAAGATGGTCCCGGGAGGGGGAACTAGCTAAAAAGTGCATTGGATCTCTGCATTATTTCTTACAACTCATGAAAATAGATAATTATATCAGAATAAAAGGTTTAATTTTGAAAGTAAATGAGAGACAGCAAGGATTGGTGCCCTGCTGGAACACTTCCAAGCTTCCTCCTGCCTTTCTAATCAAGTCCAAGCCCCCATCTTGGCCTCCAGACCCTGCCGACCTCACCTCCTCCAGACTCCAGGTGCCCTGGACCACCTCCCTTCCCATTCCCCCTGCTTCTAACCCTTCCTTATGGTGTTCCTGAGGGAATGTCTTCTCCCGACTTTCTCCCAACCAGCTCCTTCTCATCATTGGGGTTTCTGCTTCAGCGTCACCTCCTCCTGGAAGCCTTCCTTGATGTCCTCCACTGCAGCTTCCTCCCTCCTCCACGATTCTTTTTCCCTGTCTCCCATTTTCATGGCATTTAGGGCCCCTTGTGATCACCACTGGCTTTTCGGGTTGACTGATGTCTTGTGGCTTCTCTTCTAGTGTATAAGCTGCTTGAGAGGAGGGACCACGAGCATCTCCCCAGAGTCAGCCCAAGGGCGACTCATAGTAGACACTCAATTAATATTTGTAGGCAGGAGGGAAGGAAGGCGAACAGAAGAGAAGAAAGGCTGAACATTGAGGGAGGGAGGAGAAAAGGGGCAGGAGGAAAGGAGGAAGTGATGGGATGGGGGTTAGAAGAGCAGGGGAGAGAGGGTTGGGAGACATGTCAGAGGATGCAGGGGTGTAGGAGGGGCTCACAATGACATCTGGATTGTCTTAGGCATCCCTGAAAGTTGTCTTTCTCAAAGAAGGAAAGCAATTTGCTGGGGTAGAGAAGCAAAGCAAAGTCATTTCCCATGTGTCCAGGTCCTGCGCTCCCTGACTTCTCAGGGTCCTGCAGCTGCTCGCCGTGGGCACCCTGCAGAGCTGTCCACCCTTACACAGGACCAGGAACTCCTCACCCATCCTGAGGAAACTGGTTAAAACTAAGAACATAAAACTGAGAAGTCCCTTAACGTCTTCCCCTGAACCCCACGTCCGTTGATGCACTGACCTTGAGACAGACAGCGGGGATTGCGCACAGAGCTGGTGCTGAAGGAGGAGATGTCACATGCATGGTGCGAAGCCATCCTGCTGAGCTTGCGCTCTGACCTGGGGGGGCTCCTCCCACGCCCAGCTGGACAGCAGGTGCCATTCCCACCCGCCCCCAAAGAACGCCCCTCTCTGGAATCTTCCTATACTATTCAGAGTCCTACTCAGAGCGACATTCCCCTCTTTCTTCACACGCCATTTAATTTAATTGGTTTGCTTAATTAAATTGTGCATGATCACAAGGACAACTGGTGTAAACAGGTTTGGGAACAAATGCAAGTGACTCGGGTTCAGTGTCCTTGGGTGGGTGGGTGCCACGTCTCCAGCCCCCAGGGATCCGTGGGTCTCAGTCATCAAGTTTCCGTGGGAAGGGGACTATCTGTGAGCCTTGCAAGGGGATTAAGAGGAAACTAAGAGTCCACTCAGCATTCACCTAAATAGAAATGGATGAAAATTGAGACCGGTCTCACATCATCCCTCCGGCCTCAATGTTCTTCTCTATAAAATGAGTATGAGATTAGTCAGATGCAAGGTGATTACAGACCTGAAATTAAGGCAAAACCTGGAAACCTGGCTCTCACCCAAAGCCAAAGCAGGAGCAGATCTGTGCAGAGCTCAGCCTTCGAGATCTGTATAAAACCACCTTTCACAAAGGCAGCCAGGAGTCCCTTGCTACTATCCCTGACTCCTAAAAGACAAAATAGAAATCTGATTTATAGACTCCCCAAAACTCAAACCACAAGGAGCAATCAATTTCCTTCCTCCTCCAGAAATCCTACTCAGTCTGTTAAGCAGAAATGGATCCAAAGCCAGTCCAGTGCTGCAGGCCTGTAATCCCAGCACTTGGGAGGCTGAGGCAGGAGGATCACAAGTTCAAGGCCAGCCTCAGCAACTCAGCGAGGCCCTAAGCAACTCAGGGAGAACCTGTCTCCAAATAAAATATAAAAAAGGGCTGGGGATGTGGCTCAGTGGTTAAGCGCCCCTGGGTCCAATCCCTGGTACCAAAAAAAGAAAAGGAAAAAAAAAAAAAAGGAAGAAATGAATCTGATATTGAAGCAGGATCAAATCCTGGCTCGGTTACCTAAGGCTGTGTTTTCCTGGGAAAGTGATCTGACCTCCCGGAGCCTCGGTTTCTCATCTACAGAGCGGGAGATAAATCCATGTACATGAAGTACCACATTTAAGTCTAGTGGATAGTAGGTACTTCCTAAGTAGCAGCTAATGTCATTGTTATTATTATTATTATCATTGAGACCTGGGAGAGAGGCAGCGTGCCAGCCAGCCTCTGGTCATGCAATAAATGAATGTTGCTTTTATGTCCTAGAGAGGAAAAAGCAATTTGCCATTTCCTCTCCCACTTGAGTTGATTGCTGTTTCCTTCTGATTAATATTTATGAGGCTGGCTTTGTGATTTGGCAGGAAAGGACCCTGTTGGTTGAGCAGAGGTCTATAAATCTATATGGTAATTACCTCCCCTCGGTTGCGGTGCTCCCTGAGCAAAGATAACTGAAACGAGTCACCCATGAATTTAATGGCAGGAGACATTGGCCATGGAGAAACCAGGTATGCAGAACCTCTGTAGGAAATGAGCTGGGGAAACCAGTTTCCCAGACTCCTGGAAGGTCATTGGTAGAAGACTCCTCAGAGGTGGGCTGTGTAAATTCCACCAGCTTCTGGCCACACCACCCCATGTTCACTGAGGGAACCATCTCTCCCCAACTGCAGGGAGATCCTGAGGTCTAGGTCTGGTTAATTAGCATAGCCCAGCCCCCTTCTCCACTGTGATTGGTCTGTAAGGGGTGCATGACTCAAGCTAGTCCAATCAAAATGAATCCTGGAACTCTAGAGAGGGGATGCTGCCTTGGGAGAACATCAGCGTTGAGATTCCAGTGCTGAAACAAAACCCCTGAACACAGAAGAAATGAATTCTTGATGATTCCTTATGAATCCTGGATGCAGCTGTGCCTGAAGTTCTCCCTGAACTTTACGATTATAAGAACTGATCCATGATTAGTTCTTGCTGTAAGCCAATTGAAGTTGGCTCCTGCCACTTATAACCAAAATAATCAGAAGATTTAAGTTTATCCCTTCATCTGATAGATAAAGATACTGAAGTCCCAAGTGGGCAGTAACACGCCCAAGGTCACATGGCAAGTTTGTGGTGGAATTGAGTATGGAGTGAGTTCCCTTTGATTTTTTGTATTTTAAAAACACCCTCTAGAGAAAGCTTTTCTTAAAACAAAACACCAGTAGTGAATGTTGGCATGGTTTGAGAAAATAGAATGCTCATACACTAATTGAAACGATGCAGTTTGGTAAAGCTTCTCGGGAGAGAGATAATCAGCAACCAAACAATTGGAAATCATGTTATAAAAATAACAATTATATAATCATGTCAATTGATCACATGCCACAGAAATCCAGGATCCCTGCTTCAAAAATATGCGTATTGGGGCTGGGCTGTATCTCAGCGGTAGAGCCGAGCATGCGTGAGGCACTGGGTTCGATCCTCAGCACCACACAAAAATAAACAAATAACATAAAGGTATTGCGAAAAAATCTAAAAAAATACATAGAAATCTAAAAAAATACATACATACATAAAAAAATACAAATTCCCCTTGAAGAATTTATTCTCAGGAAATAACATAAAAGGTCCACACAGCCGGGCAAGGTGATGCATGCCTGTAATCCCAGCACTTGGGAGGCTGAGGCAGGACGATCTCGAGTTCAAAGCCAGCCTCAGCAACTTAGCGAGGCCCTCAGCAACTCAGTGAGACCCTGTCTTTAAATAAAATACAAAATAGGGCTGGGGATGTGGCTCAGTGGTGGAGTGCCCCTGGGTTCAATCCCCAGTACCAAAAAATAAATAAAAGGTCCACAAAGATTTAAGCACAAGAATGACCAGCACAGATTGGTTACAGTAATGAAATCTGGGAAGAGGATAAACCATATAGGGGAAAATGGTTAAATAAGTAGGATACAGCCACAAAATAGAAATCCTCCATCAGATAGGATGCCAGGAAATGATTAAAAATCATGTTGCAGAAGGGTGTTTTATTATACAGAAAATGCCGACGATATATCAAGTGGAAAAGGCAGGTTATAATCTGATTTATACCGTGCAATACCACACGACCCAAATTAAGGGAAGGACGGCAGTATTTATGTAGATACACATATGTGGATATAGTGCAGAATACAGACAGCAAGAAAATCAGCCAAAGTGTTACCAGTGTTTATCTCTGGGTGATATTTATTTGCTTCTTTGTGCTTTTCTGTGGTTTCCAAATATACTACAATGAGCATGTGTTACTTATGTAATCAGAAAAAAAATTGAAGTATAATGTGTTTTTAAAAAAGGTGACGCAGATTGGTAAGAAATAACTGGGCCAGCCAGAGACGGGGATGTGGTGCAGCCTCTGTCAGCCACGCCGTGGACTTCACAGAGGCTCCGAAATCCTCACCTTGGCAATAGAGCAGCCTCCATAATTGGAAAGATTACAGACGCCAACCTGGGCTCCGAGTCAGGCAGAGTCCTAAGTGGGTTACGGACAATAGTCTAATTCTCTCAAGGACCTCTAAGAATAGGCTGTGTTAGCCCCGTTTTTCAGCAAGCTCTCTGAGGCTCAGAGAGGGTAAGTATCTTGCTCCAGGTCACACAGGCAGGGGGCAATTCAGACCCTGTGTATGTGACTCCAGATTTAGCTTGCTCCCAGGGGTGGGGTGGGGAGCCCAAGCTGCAGCTGAAGTTTCATTGCAGGGACATTGTCCACATCCCTGGCAACTGTCCTGAGATGCTCCTGCTCCTCTCTGCTCTGGGGGAGGCCTGCAGGGGACCCATTTTCCAGGGAAGGTCACTGAGGCTGTGAGAGGTGGAGTCATTTGCATGAGATCACTTAGCTAGGAAATGGTCCTTGGGTCCTCCCTGAGGTCCAGAGGCCTCCCTCCACCTGGTCCTCCCTGGACCAGCCCAGCTCAGGCTGCTGTGAGAGGGGCAGCCTCTCCTGGGCCTGGGCTTCAGAGACCCGCCATGTTCATTGCCAGAATCCATTTGTGCAGACGCCCCAGGACTCCCAGCCTGCGGGGACCTGTTTCTACGGCTGAGGAGCCTCCATGGAGGTCATAGAAGCTGTGTCCAAAGAGGTCCTTGTCCTTACCAGCCTCAGCTGTGTCCTGAGCCAGCCTCACTCCCGCAGTGAGCTGCACTGAAAAGGCCTTTGCGAAAGACGGCAGAGGAATGACCAGTTCCCTCTGGCCACTCTGGAAAGGGCGCTCCTGGCCTGCGTGGACAGAGCCCCGAGAGGGCTTTACGCCAAGAGCTGGGAGTGGAAGCTGACTCACCCACCTTCTCCTGCCTAAATCCTTCCTCCTGGGAAACTCCCGCATCCATCATCCTGCTGGCATTTATTGCCCACCTGCTGTATACCCGGAATGGTGCTGGGCACCGAGATGACGGCCACGAAGCAGACACCCAGCTTCTCTTGGGCAGCTCACGGCTTAGTGGGGGCGGGGAGCTCCCATCCACCCGCTTCCCCATATTCGCTGGGGGAATATTTGATGTGGAGGGAATCCGTGTCCCCAAAGGGGCGGGGACTGAAGGGGGTGCAGGCCAGGTTCTCAGGGAGCCAGATTAAGGAGCAGCAGAGCCAACCGTGGAGGAGGGGACGGCTGCCGGCCCGGCAGAGAGAAGCCTTAATACAGGCCGGGGCCAGCCCTGGGCATGCGCGCCAGAGGCACCGGACGACCCTTCAGCACCCGTAACTGATCAGGAAGGACTTGTCCTTCCGCAGCTCAGAGGAGGAGCTGTCAGCACAGGGCCGTTCGCTAAGGACACCGGGAGAAGCACCCCCGGCTGTGTGTCGCCACCTGGGTCACAGAGAGAGCAGTGAACTTGAACACCTCCACCCACGCCCGGCAGAACGTTCCTTCTGTCGGAGCAAAGCTATTCCATGGGGTCGGTGACAGCGTCCAATACTGATGGAAGACCACTGGGTGCCAAGTGCCACTCGCTCCCAGGGACAACAGCGTGGCCCGAGAGAGAGCCCCTGCCTTCACAGGGACATCGGGTGGGTCCATGGTGAGCGATTCTGGCATAGCTATGACAAGGGCTTCAGAGGACAAGCAAGGCACAGTTATTGTAGGGGCATGTGACCCTCTAACAGGACGGGCATGAGGGCACCGCTTCAAGAGGGATTCATTCTAAGAGGACACTGCTGGAGGGGCTTCCCGGAGGGGGCTTTGAAGGCTGCGTAGGAGTTCACTGGAAGGGAAGCAGAGGCCAGGTGCTCAGGCGAAGAGGCAAACAGCCCGTGCGGAGCTGCGGGCGCGCAAAACCAAGCGCCTCCAGGTGGACTCGGTGCGTGAGCCGAGACCCGGAGCCGAGGCAGCCAAGCCCCTGCAGAGAGGAATTGATGCCAAAGGCTTCGGGTGGCGCTGGACAACTCGGGGGCAGTGGTCCTCCTGGAGATTCTGATTTTTCAGCTGGAGGAAAAACAAAGTGGCCTGAGTCCGTCATTTCTCCATGAGCCTTTTCGATGCAAACCCTGTCCTGGGTGCTCCGGGCAGCTCCTGAGAGGAAGCGCCTGCCTCAGCCTGAGCCGCTGCCCTGGGCAGACTCCAGGGGCTCCCGCACCCGCTCCACTGAGACTCCGTGACAACAGCGCTCTCCTGAAGCGCCGGCTTCTTTCAGATCCACTCGATCTGGATTCCTCAGCTGTCAGCAGTTGCTACAAATGTCTCTTTAATTTAATCCCTTGGCAATAAGAATATTAGGAATGGCTGGTGTTTAGGGAGGGCCGTCCACACTCCAGGCATGTGGTTAAGTGGTTAGTTGCCTCATGTAGAATAATCCTCCCCGCCCTGGGTAGGGACACCGTTATCCTCGCCCAGTCACAGGAGAGAGGGGGAAGCTCTCTCAGAGAGGCTGAAACACTTACACAAGGGCACACAGTCAGTCAATTGCCCATCCAGGTCTCAAAAACTGTCCAAACACCAAGCCCAAGGCCAAGTTCATAAGGACCATGCAACATGCCCCCCACAGGGTTATTATATGCCCCCTCCCCCTAAAGATCTGGCTTCTTTTAGGACTCAGGTCATTTCTCCATTACTAAGCTGATTGGAAACACTTTTTCTTATTAAAGTGACTTTCTGCATTATCAAACACAGACAGATGTTCCTCGACTTAGGTGGCATTAGGGCCCAACAAATGTGTACATTGAAAATACCTTAGGTCGAAAACGCGTTTAGCACCCCTAACTTGCCCAGCATGCTCACTTGGCCCAGTGTGGTTGTCCAACGGGAAGAGAGAGAAATGCACTGCATACTGCTAACCTTGGAATAGATTAACATGGGAAAATGGCATTGTTTCTACTGAATTGCAAATTACTTCTACACCAAAAGGTGCAAAATCCTAAGAAGAACCAGGGTAGTCAAGACCCTTCTGACCACATTGCAGAAATTTTGCTGCATGAATCAAAAGAAAATGAAGGAGGCTGGGGATGTGGCTCAGTAGTTAAACACCCCTGGGTTCCATCCCTAGTACCCAAGGAAAAATAAAATAAAGGAAAGTATTCACAGTTCCAATGCTCACACACAGGTGGTTCATGCTTCAATACCTCTCCTTCTAGTTTGTTCTGCATGTTCTATCTGCTGTTGTAAATCTTTCTTTCTGAAGTTGAGATTAACTACACATGGGCTCTGCTGTGTCATGAACCTGGCCAGGATTGGTGAACCTATTTTGTCATCCTCACTTTTCATGGCTGCATACTATTTCACTGAGTAGAAGAGTATAGAATTTATAGGCCTAATATTGGACAGTTACAACGTTTTCCATTTTTCCTGTTTGTACCTGTTACAAATAACACTAGAGCAAACACGCTTCCATCCATAAAGTTTTTATTTCATATTCAGGCTTATTTCATGAAAGAGGAATCTCAGAAGTATAGTTATTGCAACAAAAGTCATAAACAATTTAAAGAACTTCAGTATCTTGCCGCCCCCGTTGCTCTCTGCAGGCATTTGTGTGGATACACGTGGCCTCTGGCAATAAGTGAACCCAACAATGTATTTTTCCCTTGATTTTATTTTCTTACACAAGTAAGCCGTGTTCATCACAGAACAGCAGCGCAAGTTTTTAATAAACCTAAGTAGAGGCCCCCCCCAAGGTCATGCAGTGCATCTTGCTTTCAGATCCTGACAATTCCGCCTGCTCCATTCTCACAGGGTCTCCCTGCCTTTGGGGCCGGTTACCATAGCAGCGCGGGAAGCTTAAGGTAATCATCAGCTCTCCTGAGCTCCGCATTGTGTGACAAGAAAGGTGCGCTTCCAGCACCCACCCCAGCACCGTGGGGCGTGAGAACTGTTCAGCATAGCCTGCTGCTTGCTGGTCCCACTAGAAGGTTCTGTGAGCTTGCAGAACTGACTGCTGCAGCCACAGTGAATATCTGCAGCTTCTCCAGCCTCCTGGCTCTTGGGCATGCTCGGCACCATGAAGGCCATGCCAGCAGACCTCCAGCCCGGGGGGCTCATTCCTGAGCCCCTTGTCTCCTTCCCTGTGTCCTGTCCTGACTTCCTGACCTGTTTCCATGTATAGCCTCAGCACCTCACAACGCACCCTGGCACACATGCCCACCAGGGATTGGCTTCCCTTGCCTCATGCACTGTAGCCAGCTGCTGGATTCCATCTGTACCCCACTGTCCCCCCATCCTGTCCCTCCTCCCCTCCTGTGACCTGTCCCCGCTGCAGTCCATGCTACAACAGTGACCTTCTTAATGAAGCCCGAGTCTGCTCTGGTTATAAACGTCCAGTGGTTTCCCATCAGACCTCAGATGCGGACAGAGACTCTGGTCTGCTCAGAACCTTCGTCCACCTTGCCCCTGGCTGGACCCTCCAGTTTCTTTCAATCTGCCACCCCGAGCCTTGCTCAGGTCGCTCCCTCGCCCGGAATTCCCTTCCCTTCCTCTTGGTGCTCTTGACTCCTCCTCCTCCGCCGCCTCCTCCGGGTCTCATCATAAGGGTCACCTCCTCCGGAAGTCTTCCCTGACCACTCATTAAATAGGACTTGGACTTCCTGTCGTCCCTGGTCCAAGTGATCCCACATGGCCTTGGTTACAGAGCAACAGCATGCATTAGGGAGATTCTCATTAGTGGAGGTGAACTGCGCTGCCCTCTGCCATCTTGGCCCTCTGTAAGCCTAGGGTCTGGGGGTTTAAGAGCGGTCACGCTGGTGCACGGCCACGGTCTGGATTTGCGCTTCCCTGATGGACTGATACTGAGCATCTTTTCCTGGGCTTATGCACCATTTGTGTGTCTGAGGCCCTTTCATTTAATTGGGTTGTCTGGGGCTCCTTGGTGATCGAGTTGAAGGAATTCTTTCCATATTCCGGATGGGGACCCTCCATCGGATGCATGGTCTCTGAATATCCGTTCCCATTCCATAGGTCGCTGGGTCACTTTGTCTCACCTGTCTCTACCCCACGACTGTAGGATCTGTAAGGACTGGGAACCTGTCTGCCCTAATCCTCCCTGTTTGGCAAGCACCTCCCGTAGTGCCTGGCCCAGAGATACTTGATAAATATTTACTGAATGAATGAATCAATCAATGGATCAATCAGTGGATCCACTGCTGTTTGGAGACCCCTTTGACCAGCTGTCTCCTGGCTCATGCCCTTCCTGCTTCTGTTCCTGACCAGCCTCCTCCTGGCCGGGAGCCAAGCAGACTCCTTTAAGCAAATAGCAAGAACAAGGCCGTCGCAAGAGCTGGGTGTGCGCGATCCCCACTCCTCACTGCAGCTTTTCCCTCGTGGCTAAAAGCCTATTTTATGGGACGCTGCAGTCTTTACTTTGCTGAATTTTTTTTTTTCTTTGCAATGAATAACATTCGGTTCACTGCAAGCCAGAGCGTCTCCAGCGGGTGTGCCAAGAACAAAACCTTGAGAGAATAAGGGAGGGAAAAAATCAGCTTGGTCAGGCAGAAAGAAGCCAGGGACGCCCTGAGAAGCTGCCCGGAGCAGATTCCTGCAGGGGCGCTGGAGTGGGTGCTGGCGGAGGGAGCCAGGGGGAGGTCGCTGTGCGCACGCAGCGCTGAGGCCGGGCGGAGGCGGCTTCGACCACAGTGACAAAATGCATTGTTACACGTGAGGTCTCCTTGCTCTGATGTCAGCTCCACAATGCTGAGAGGGGAGAGGAGGTGGCTGTGCGTTGTGACAGTGCTGTCAGAGCAGAAATAGCCGTGCGTTAGGCTGGAGCGGAGATGCCAAGAGGGAGGAGCCTGCTCGACCCTCCGGGGAGGGCAGGCGGGGAGCTGGGTGGGCTGCCCCGTCCTGGTGAGCAGAGGGCCCTGCGTGCTCACGTGGGGAGCACACACTACCTGCACGGCCTCTGGGAAATCGGGGTACCGCCCTGTCCCCTTCCCCTCCAGCTCCTCGGGGGACCCTGGTCGTGTCAGCCCCATCATCTGTAATGGGCTCTCTGCTCTGGCCTTCCTAACCCCCTAAAGCCACCAACACGGGAGAGGGGGGCCCTGCAAGATGCCCCCCTTGTCTGTCTGGCTGCATCCCCAGCACCTAGAACTGGCCTGGTCTGCTATGGCTCCCAATAAATACAGGCTGAATGAATGAATGCGTCACTCACTCTGGCACAGAATAGAGGCCCATGGGCATTTGTTGACTGAGTGGACATATCCCTGGGAGAATTATGTGTGTGTGTGTGTGGGGGGGATTGAACCCAGGGGCCCTCAGCACTGAGCCACATCCCCAGCCCTATCTCCTATTTTATTTAGAGACAGGGTCTCACGAAGTTGCTTAGGGCCTCGCTGTTGCTGAGGCTGGCTTTGAACTCAAGATCCTCCTGCCTCAGCCTCCAGAGTCACTGGGATGACAGGCGTGCACACCCCTGTGTGATTTGTGATGACCGCCTTGATCTCTGCTATGGAGTCAAGAGTAGGAATCAGAAAATTGATGAATGAATGAAGACTTTCCTGGGACTGAGAAGGAAGGAAGGAAGCTCGCTGCCATATTCACTGAACCTCCCCCAGGGCCTGGCAAAGAATATGTGCTCAATCAGTGTTTGACAATGACTTAATTCCGTGAAGCGTGCAGGGGTGGGCACCAGCTACCAGCTCCAAGTGCACTTCTGGGGGTGGAAATGTATGTCCCTTCCTGTTTTAAGATCCCGACTTGGGCATTAAAAGCTCATGAGGTAATTAATTATCGATGCTGAACACCGATGTGAAGAGTTTGGGTTTGTTCGCTTGTTTGCTCTGCCCGTGGACCAGGCATCGTTGCGGCCAACCACTGGCTCGGCCACCTGGCAGCCCTGGGGTCTCCTCCCCGTCTGCCTCTTGCGCTCGCCTCCTGGACAGCGAGCGCAGCAACACAGGCGGAGACCTGCTCTAAGGCCGATGGGCTTCTTGCTGAGGCTGGAGCCCAGGAGAAGAACAGCCATGTGGTCACGCCAGACACTAAGCGCAGGGTGTGGGGCCGCCCCGCACCTCCTAAGGGGCAGGGCGCAGTGCTGGATCCACCCATCCCTGAAGGTGGAAGAAGTCCCGGCTCCCTCCCCAGGTGCATGTGCGCATGCTCATTCCTGCGCACAGACTTATCCTCACCCATGGTCCCACAAAACTCATATGCTTTCACACCCAGGCTCTCAAACACACACTCTGTCACATAGGCACGCTCACAGGGCTGCTCCATGCTGCAGTTAAGAGATTTCTAACTTTTAAGTCCATGACCAGCATTTATTGAGCGTGGGATCTTTGGCAGGCCCTGGGGAGGTACTGGAGAGACAGCGGGGAATCTGCAAGAGCTGCCTGGCCCGCCCACCGCGGGTCACACTCGCAGCCTGGCACTGACATTAGCACATGTGTTCCCACTTACATTCATTAGCGTGCTAGCAGACGCGAGTGCAAACTCAGGTGAGAGGGTGCAGGAGAGTGTGTGAGAGCGTGTCTCTATGTGCACTGCGTATTTCTTTCTTTTTTTTTTCTTTTTTTCTTTTTTATTGATACTAGGGATTAAGCCCAGGGGCACTTAACCACTGAGCCACATCCCCAGCCCTTTTTATCTTTTATTTTTAGGCAGAATCTCATCAAGTTGCTTAGGGCCTTGCTGAGTTGCTGAGGCTGGCCTCGAACTTCCAATCCTCCTACCTCGGTCTCCCAAGCACTGGGATTAAAGGTGTGCAGCACTGCACCTGTCTGCTGTGGTCTCATGTGTGAGTTCCACAAGGACACAGGCTGTCTCTGGTCTATTCATTGCCGGATTCCAAACTCAGCCCAGGTTTAAGAAATACCATGCATGGCTCATGTTTATAGCAGCACAGTTCACAATAGCCAACCTGGGAACCAGCCTAGGTGTCCATCGGGGGATGACTGGATAAAGCAATTGTATACACACAGTGGAGTTTTACTCAGCCATAAAGAAGAAGGAAATCATGGCATTTCCAGGACAATGGATGGAAATAGAGACCATCATGTTCAATGAAATAAGTCAAACTCAGAAGGTTATGGGTCGTATGTTTTCTCTCACATGCGGAAGCTAGAAAGGAAAAAGGAAAAGAAAGGTGGGGGATCTCCTAAAAATCAGAGATCAGCGGAGCAAAGGAACCAAGGGGTAGGAGGCAGCAGATCCCAGGTCCGGGTGCCGCGGGGTGGGAGGCATGGTTTCTCCTACCCTTGGGCACGGCAGGGCAGCGAGGCTTGGCCACAGTCAGCTGAATGCAGCTCGCAGAGAGGATCTGTGAATGTTGCCAAGACAGAGAAGTTATGTCAGCTGGAGGTGATGGCTGTGCTTGTTACCCGACCTGATCACGACATGCTGTATGCGTGTATTGAAAGGTCACTGTGCCCTGTAAATAGGTACCATTGCTGTGTCAATTAAAGCTATGAATAAATTCATTCTTTAACATGCTGCTAAAAGAAGGAGAGAAAGAAAGAGACTCTGCGGGTGGAGAGGTGGATGGAGGCTGAGTGCCAGGGCAGGGCTGGGCGTCATCTCGCAGTGTGGCTGCAGTGGAAACTCGAGGACCGAGGGACAGAAGCCTCCTGGGCAGGTGGGACCACAAACACCGACATGGCAGCCCCCCAGAGGTAAGTCGGCCAAGACACTCGGCTCGTGTTTCCAGGACCCCTTCCTGGCTGGGGTTGGACCACTCTGACTTGTGGGTGGTGTAATGCGCTGCCTTGAGTGCGATTTATATTCAAGTCCTCTGCCCATCTTTCTCGAATCAGGGAGGGATGCACCAAATCGCCCCCAGGGAAGAGAAGTTCTGAAAAAAGAAGAATCAAGAATCAAAGTGTGACCAGTCAGGGGGACACCCACACCTGTCATCCCAGCGCTCAGGAGGCTGAGGCAGGAGGATGGCAAGTTCAAAGCCAGCCTCAGCAACTTAGCGAGGCCAGAAGCAACTCAGTGAGACCCTGTCTCTAAAGAAAATATAAAAAGGGCTGGGGATGTGGCTCAGTGTCTGAGTGCCCCTGGGTTCAATCCCCATACCCCCCCACAAAATCAAAGTATTGCTTGGAATTTTGGGGCACCCTTTTGTGTATCTGTGGCAGAAGCCATGGTATTGAAAGCCATGGATTTCAACAGAAAATGTTAAATGTTTGAGCAGGGAGGGAAATAAAATGGTATTCCATAAAGCCAGAGCTGGTTCAAATACACCAGAGTATAGGAGAAAGTCTTAAGGCATAATCTGTTTTTCTATGTTAGTTGGAAGGGAAGAGGGGGCCGTGGGAGGCCCCGGAGGGTGAGGTGCGAGCCAGACCCCAGGTACTGATGAGGCGGACCCCCACCTGGCTCCCAGGCTGCAGACCATCCCGCGGGGGAGGAGCTGACCAGACCTCAGCACGCCACTCGGAGCTCCCCAGGGAAACCTGACGCCACTCCCTTATGGGGTCTCTCTGAAGGAACAAGGACCCTGGCCACTCTGCCTGGCGCTGCAGGTGTGGATGGGCTTCTGCCATCAGCAAGGGGAGCGCAGAGCCGGCGAGGAGGAAGCCTCCACTGAACTCAGATGCCACCCAGGAGGTAAGGAGAACCCTGAAATGGCCAAGTGACCGCGGTCACCTGCCACACAGCTGTGCTCAGTGCCAGCAGCGCATGCCGAGGAGCCCAGGAGATCCCGTCTCCAGGGATGCCACAGCTGTCCCTGTTTGCACAAGCCACCTCTATGAAGTCACCTGAAGACACGGTCCTCCAAGCCAACCCTGTCACTAATGATGTGTGGCTGGGCTCGGAGCCTGGGTTTAACCTCGAGGGCCAGTTGCCCGGGCTCCGCAGGGTGGACTCTCCACTTGCAGGTAGAAAAGAGGCTCACAGCTGAACTGAATTTGTCAGAAAGAAGAAAAAAAGTGTGCAAAAGTCCGGACCCCATCATGGCTTGGATACGAGCTGTGGCCAAAGTTGAGAGTCAGCCGAGCTGCTTGAGAAGTTCCGGAACCTGTCCAGCCGCGGCTCCCGCAGGGGACGCCCCGCCAGCAGGACTGCGGGGCCGTCTCTGATCCGACCACTCAGATCTCCCCCGCTCACCTGGTGCTCAGGTGGAAGCAGCTGCTCTTCCAGCGAGGCTTGGGGTTCTTTTCAGAGATTTTGGAGACCCTCTGGTCTGGGGTTTGCACACCCTGGCACTCAGGTGCCTCCGCTTGGTGACAGACATCACTAATCCATCACCGAGCCTCTCCGCTCTTTTCTGGACAGCAGCCACCTACGGAAGGGTCAGAACGGGCATTGCCCCCCTTGACTGAACCTGAATTCAGGCTTAAACAGGAAACAGGTGCCAGTGAGTGGCAGCGCCGGGGAACACAGCCAGGTTCCCCTGCTACCTGTTCAGCCCCCTTGCACTGGGAAATCCTGTTTTGCTGTCCTCCGTGGGTCCTCTGTGACCAGCGTCTTGTTCTGCGTGTGTGGGAGAGACGGTGCCTAGGACGTGCCCCAGCGGGGCCCGCCACAGGAAGGATGGGTTGCTGCCGTGGGGACTGACCTTCGGGAACAGCAGGAAGCAGTTCTGAAGTCCCAGTCCTGAGTTTGAATCCCAGTCCCGGGCTCAAATCCCCCGCTCTGCGTGACCTTAGGTCAGCTTCTTTGTCTTCTCTGAAGCTCAGTTTCTGCATCTGTAAAATGGGAACCATGAATATTGACCTTATGGGGTATTTTAAGGATTAAATGAGATAATATATGAAACGTCCAGCCACTGGCACTTAGATGCTCAAACAGTGGTGCTGGAGCCATTCCAGCCTCTGCAGGACAAGTCCTGTGTCGCAAAGCCCTGCTGCTAACGTCTTTGCAGGCAGCTCTCCACGGGGGTATCGCACTCGGGGTTCTGCTAATGAGGCATTTGACCCTAAGACCAAGCCAGAAAAAAGGCCTAAACGGAAAGACAGTCGTTATTGAGAGAACCTGGAATCCAGCCAGAGTGTCACTTTTCGCTCCAGGACACTTTTACAATGACCTTGCCTGCCCAGGCCTCAGTTTCCTCATTTGCACAGTAGGCTCGAGGACAGGGGCTGCTGGGAGCCTGGTGACAGCAGGAGAGAGGGTGGCTGCTGAGTGACTGCTCCCGGGGCCCCAGGAGCCGAGCTCTCCCGCAGCCAGGCGCCTCTGCCCCAGCGCTCTGGCCTGGCACCTGGCCCGCAGCGGGCACGGCTTCCTCTGCAGAAGGAAATGAGGTTTGACTCAGGCTTTCGTTAACGCCCCGCCGCAGCTGGTCAGGCCTCCCTTTGTTGGGTGAGCTGGCTTCCTGCAGGAGCTTGGCTGGGTGCTGGGTTGGGGGGATGCCAATCTGCCAGGCAGAGGGCGGGAGAGTCCAAGCCACACATCGCTGCGGTCAGCAGTGGATCCGGTCCAGGAGGGGAGAAACAGAAGCGGAATCCAGACGCAGCCTCCCCGTCTCTCATTTCTGGTCTTTTCACCTGTCAGGGGCTGAATATTACACAAAGTGAAAAGGGACCTCCACTGCCCTCAGTCTCCAACAGTCGGAGACAGTGAAGCACAGAGAGGGTGAGCAACTTCTCCAGGGTTTCACAGCCAAGAACTGAGGAGCCACCTCTTAAAATCTGGGTCTGTTGGATTCTTGACCAGCTAACCTGCCTTCTATGAGAAACCCAGAGATTAAAAAAAGAAGAAAAATTCATAGCTGAGTAGCCTGTTGAGCCCTTTCACATGAATTTAGCCCCTGGAGCCCTGAGTAGTTCTAATCCTACTTTACTGAAGAAGGAACCCAGACGCTCCTGCAGGAACCGACCTGGCGTCCTGGCTCCTCTCTCACCCCCAGAGCCAGCCCAGCTGCCAGTGGCCAGTGAGGTCCCTCTGTGTTCCTGAGCCCCGCTCTGTAAGTGAGGGCCATCCTGGGCCACCCTCACCGTGTCCCAGAGACCACGTGGACTTATGAACACAAAGCGCCCAGAGCGGCTCTCGGCAGGGAGAGCTCTGGAGGTGACCCGAGCCTCTGTGCTGTCTGTCTGTCACCATCAAGACCAGGTTGACAGGATGGCGGACTGGCACGGAGGGCGGCCCATGGCACTCCAAAGTGGGTCCATACCGTTGTCCTCACCCCCATGTCCTTGCAACCGGACAGCAGTTTCCACGTATCTGAACATCACTTGTTGATTGAAAAATAAAATAAAAAATGATCTACAGAGAAAGATGGATACAGCCTTCCATTTTATATGTTGCCAAATAAGACACTTTATAAAAACGACTGCCATCTCTTACCCCTGTCGTTTCATAAAGAAAAGACACTTGAACACCTAAAAGGCAGGAGGCAGGAGAGCCCTTTAAATTAAATAAACGTGGTTTTCCGAGCACTCTTTCAACAGGATTTCTTCTTATTTCCCCAAAGACCAGCAGAAGCCTCATCAGCGGCCAGCGCTCTGAGAGCTCGGCCACCCGCCCCCACCCAGGCCCTGCAGGGCCACACGGGGCTCCGGGTGTCAGGACAGGTTTCTAACGTAATGTGTTTGGGGAAAAGTGGCATCTGATAAATAGCTCCAGGTAAATATATAGTATATACATATATTTTTTCCTTCCCCAGGTAACAGCACAAATTCAGCAAGCCTAGAGAAGGGTTTCTCATAAGAATAATGCCGTAACCCACTCCGACAAGCTGTCTTGCAATTTATAGGGGATGCGTGAAGCAGAACTCCGGTCTGCATACCAATCCAGGAGGAAGCTGGCGGGGCTCAGGCACACCGGGGAGGGCACAGGTTTCCTTCTGCATCTGTCCTCTGGAGGCAGCAGGCCCGGAGGAGGCTCTTTCTCTGCAGCTAAGTTTAGGCAGGAAATCTGCAGGCCCAGCCGGCCTCCAAAGGACCAGGACCAGGAGGAAAGGGTTTCTGAGATGGGGGCACGCCTGGCTGGCGCCCCGAGAGGAACAGCAGGCTGTACTGCCCCTGGGAAAGGAGGCTAGCCACAGGCGGCCCTGGAAACCCGGTTTGCATGCCAGGTCCACATGAATTCAAATCCAGTTTCTGCTCCCCTCTCACCTGGCTGTCTGGTTCATCATGTGAAATGCCTTTTTTTTTTTTTTGTAGGTCAAAAAACCAGTTGATAATCAAAGAGACCATGGCAAGTGCTGATGAGTAGGTGAAGAAGTGGAGCCTTTGTTCATTGCTGATGGGATACGGAGTGGCATCAAAAGGCAGGGGTGTCACTCGAACTGTCAGTGTCAGAGCAGAGAAGCAAGGAGCCCCCTTCCTTTAAAGTCAGAAAATGGCTGCGAATATCAAGAACCTGGAGCACAAGCCATGAGGCATAGGAGAAGGTCCAGAGACCCAAAGGTCCTCTCCAGGCCACGGGCTGCAGGGGATCATGGTTCCCTGGAAGACAGCGCCTTGACAGGGCATGGTGTCAAGTATTTCCTTCTTCACCAACACCATCCTCTTCGTCATCCACAATGCACCCAAGTCTTTGCCAATCCAAATCCCTTCTGTGTCTTCCCTCTGTGGTTTTGAGGAATAGCTGGTGTCTTAACAAAGTAGATTTCAGGGAAAGAACATTACCCCGGGGGTAGGGGGACGAGGGGCATTCCATAGTGATGAAGCCTCATTAAGAGGAGGTAATAGCCGGGCGCAGTGGTGCACACCTGTCATCCCAGTGTCTCAGGAGGCTGAGGCAGGAGGATCGCGAGTCCAAAGCCAGCCTCAGCAAGTTAGCGAGGCACAAAATAACTCGGTGAGACCCTGTCTCTAAATAAAATACAGAAAAAGGGCTGGGGATGTGGCTCAGTGGTCAAGTGCCCCTGAGTTCAATCCCTGGTACCAAAAGAAAAGAGGAGAGAGCAATCATGTTGTAAATATGTGCACATCATTTGCAAAGTGACAGTCTATGAACCAAACGCAATCGGACTAAATCAAACATAGAAAAAATGACCAGTATAGTCATAAATCTCAGTACCTGAAGCCCGATCATTGGTAGGACAGTAAAATCAGAGTCTCGAGACCTGAAAGGCACAACCAACCAACGGGTCCTGATGGACCTGACGGAGCGCTCTCCATGACGGCGGCAGGAGACAGAGTGTGCGTGTGCGCAGGGAATATTCTACCAAGACAGATCATTTTATGGGTCACAAAACAAGCCTCAGTAAATGCAAAATGTTTGCAATGATAAAAAGCCTGTTCTCTAACCACCGTGGGCTGAAATGAAGAACCAATTAGAGATGCCCGGAAAATCATCAAATATTTGGAAACTAAAAACACACTTCTCAACCACTGTAGAATAGTGAATGAGTCAAAAGGGACATTAAAACAGGCTGGAGCTGAATGTCTTAAAAAGTGCAATGTATCAAAACGTGTCTCGTGAAGCTGAAGGAATTCTGCAGCTTCAGGTGCTGACGTAGTGCCAGTCAGTGAGCTCAGCCTCCTCCTTGAGAAGCTCCAGAGGGGAGGTCAGATGAGACCAGCGTGAGCAGAAGAAAGGCAATAATAAAGATCAGGACACCACTCAGTGAAAGAGAAACCCAAGAGCAGCAGAATCAATGAAAACAAAGATAGTTCTGTATGAAAAAGTAGTCTGCCTAGAAGAATCTCCAGCCAGAATGACCAAGAAAAAAACCAGAGAAGACACAATGTCACCGTGGAAGCCATAGACATCCAAAGGCTGCTCAGAGAGGATCGTGAAGAACGCTGTGCCAGTCAAGTCAACCACCCGGGTCATATGCTTGGAAACCACCACCCGCCAAGACTCACTCAGGAGATGGATGGCCTGAGTAGCCCTGTGTGGAGGTAATGAACTTGAATGTGTGGTTCAGTCTCTCCAACAAAGAACTCCTGGTCCCCATCAGCTTACAGTGAAATCTACAAAATATTTAAGGAAGACATAATGTAATTAGATACAAATATCTTTCAGAAAATAGGAGAAAGAGGGAAGTTCCCAATTCAGTCTGCAAAGTCAGCCTGGCCTGAATACCAAACTCAGACAAGGCCGTTACAACCAAAGAGAACTCGGAGCAACATTCCTGGTATTGGGGTCATGGCTCAGTGGTAGAGCACTTGCCTAGCAGGTATGAGGCTTGGGGTTCCATCCTCAGCACCAGGCAAAAATAAATAAATAAAATAAAGGTATAAAACATTATTTTTAAAAATAGTCCTCATATTGCCCGTTGTGGTAGCACATGTGTGTGATCCCAGCGGTTCTGGGAGGCTGAGGCAGGAGGATTGTGGGTTCACAGCCAGCCTCAGCAATTTAGTGAGGCCCTAAGCAACTTAACCAGAACCTGTCTCCAAATAAAATTTTATTTATTTATTTATTTATTTTTTATTTTTTTTGTGGTGCTGGGGATTGAACCCAGGGCCTTGTTCTTGCAAGGCAGGCACTCTACCAACTGAGCTATATCCCCAGCCCTACTAAATAAAACATTTTTTAAAAAGGGCTGGGGATGTGGGTCTGTGGATAAACACTCCTAGGTTCAATTCCAGTACAAAAATAAATATATACACACACACACACACACACACACACACACACACACACACATTCCTCATAGACACAGATATTTTAGACAAAATGTTAGCAAATCAAATCCAACAATATATTAAAAAGAACAATACATCATGACTAAGTGGGCTGTACTCAGGGTAAGGCAAGATTAGTTCAAAATTTGAAAATTAATAAATGGGATTCACCATATTAAGGAGACTAAAACAGGAAGGCTGGATGACCCCCATAGAGGCAGAAAAAACATTTGACAAAAGTCAACATCCTCTCCTGATTTAAAAAAAAATGCCCTTATCAAACCAGAAATATAAAGAAACTTCTTCAACCTGATAAAAAGCATCTACTAAAAGGAAAAAAAAAAAAAAATACCGCAGCTAAGCCAGTCTTCAATAGCAACGGACTGGGAGCTTTGCCCTGCGGAGGGAGAAGCAAGCAGGAAATCCTGCCCCATTCCCCATGCCGGGCAGGGGAGCCCAAAAGTGGTGTGAATCCATAGAGAGGAGGGGAAAAGAGAGGAAGTAAGACTGACATTCTCTGCAGGAGCGTCACCATCCCTGAAGAAACTCCCCAGGAATCTACAAAGAAGCCGTCAGAGCAATGAATGAGTTCAGCAGTGCTCAAAAGAAACGAATGGATTCTATTTCTATAAACTAGGAATAAACCTTTGGAAACTGAGCCAGCTCTAAAAGCTATGAGATACTTAATGATGAACTTGACAGAGACAGTCGAGAGCTAAACTCTGCAAACTCTCAGATACCGCCGGAGAGAAATTCAAGAAGGCATGAATAAATGAAGAGATCCTCCGTGTTTACGGGTCACGACACTTAACATTGTTAAGTTGCCGGCGATCCCAAGCATCGACCCTCAGACTCAATGCAATTCCAATCAAACCCTCAGCAGGTCTGTGGGTGTGTGCAAATTTACATTCCATAATGCATATGGAATGACAATCTAGCAAAGCAGGATTAATTTTGAAAAAGAACAAACCTAAAAGGCTGGCACTGTTTGATCTTCGGATGTGTTGTAAGGCTCCAGTGGTCAAGACGGTGTCAGTGTGGTATTGGCGTAAAGACAGACGTCCAGACCAGTAGAACAGAAGAGTCGAGAGGCAGACCCCCTCGTCTGTGGCTCACTGATTTTCAACAAAGTTGCCAAGGAAATCTGATGGAGGAAGGACAATCTTTTCATTAAATTGTCCTGAAATGATTGGAGAGCCATATGCAAAAGAGAAAGAAGGGGGGTGGGGAAGAGGAGGAGGAAGGGGGGGGATGGGGAGGAGAAAAGCTCAACTCTTATTTAAACCATATGCAAAAGTGATTCAAAACAAATCACAGACCTAAATTTAATAACTAGGATTATAAAATTTCCCAGAGAAAATCTTTGTGTTCTCAGATTTAGCTGAGGTTTTTAATAAAAGAAAACATTCATTAGTTGGACAAGATCAAAATTTAAATATTTCTCTCTTTAAAATACACTTGTGAAAATGGAAAGATGAACCACAGCTGGGAGAAAATATTTGTAGGGCACATATCCAGCAAAGTTTTTTGGCACTATAATATATAAAGAGTTCTTACAACTAAATAGTTTGAAAAAATATACACACACAAATGAACAAACACGTAAACTTATACTACTAAAGAACCATGTGAAAAGATGCCCAGCATTATCACATTATCATTCTTCAGGAAAAGGAAAACTGAAGCCTCAATGAGCTTCCACCATAGACTCACTTGCTTGGCTTAAACTAGGAAAGCTGGTCATATAAAGTATAGCAAGGGCGTTGAGTGACTGGGTCTCACAGGGCCCAGTGGACTTGTAACTAGTGCAACTCCTTTTGCAAACCATTCAGCAGCCCCCTAAAAGTTAAATGCACATGTCCACTACTATATATGATCTAGCCATCCCACCCCTGGGTACTTTCTCAAGAGAAACGAAGACAGATGCTCTCACCAAGACTTGGACAGGAGTCTTAGTAGCAGCTTTATGCGTACTAGCCAAAAAGTAGAAACAGCCCAAATGCCCACCATGGTTAGGTAGCTTTAAGGAACACATCCTATTAAGAATAGAAGGAAGCATGGTGCACGTGCATATGTTTGCCTACATTTGCAAAAATGGACAGGGTGCCCTCTTTGTCTATTCACACACAAGAAGTTTGGCTTAGGAAATATGGTCATTGGGCTTGGCTTGGTTTCCTACCCTAGCTTTTCTTGGTGTGTTTGTCCCCCTCATTTTAGATCTCTGAGTCATGATGCTATCTTCTCCTTAGGATCATTCAGGAACGGTAGGAACGGCATTCTGTATTCGTATATCATAAGATAGTGTGGGTTCAAAACCTGACTCTATCACTTCTTAGCTGTGTGACCTTGGGCAGATTACCCAACCTCTCTGTACCTCAGGTATCTCATTTGAAAAATGGGAATAAGCAGAGACTACTCCTCAGAGCTGTCGTGAGCATCAGTCCCATGCTGTGTGGTCAACAGGTACTTGCTTTTCTTGGTATATGAACTTTCAGGAAAGGGTCATGTGGTGTTATAATGTGCAGATTGAATTTAGCATGATCTTGTTCAGAGAAATCCATTCTCCCTGGCATTTCAGGCCTGGGTCAAGGGGGAAGCAGGAGCAGCATCGTCGTCTACATCAAATTGTGTCCCCGTCACCCTGTGCATAGAGCTACATGAGAAGCTCATTCCAGTCGGCATCTTTGAGGACGGCCTAAGAATCTGCACTTTAACAGACTCTCTGGACAATTCTGATTCCCAAGAAAGCTTCAGAATCCCGGTCAACGGGGTTCAGGTCCAAACATAAATTCTCTTTCCCCCACTATCTCTTGCGATTCATTCTTAGGTCCCTCCCCAATTTCTTTTCAAGGCTTGCATGTGTATTGGGGTGGGTAGTTACAAAACTCCCCATCACCTGGAAATTAGTTTTCCTGCTATTATGCTCTTCTTAGGACTCGTCGAGCTGCTCTCTTAGATTTTTATGCCTCTATAGTAACGTGAGTGCAGAATCTCATATTCTGCATCTAATTAACATATTGCAAGGGATTATTTCATCCAGACGCCTTTTATTTTCAGGCCTTTTCTTGCTTTTCCTTCCAGCTGACCATGGCTCGTGGCCAGGTGAGTGATGACCGTGTCCACGCTCAACCCCGTTGTACACGAGTAGGTGTGTATGTTACATAGAATGCCTGCGTTGTGTATGTGTTCGTATGCATTCTAGTTGGGAGACTTGACACGTCCTTGGTCTATCTCCTGTGTATTTTATAAGCACTCTGAAATATTTTTCTTTCTGAAAGCTAAATGGATGAGTAAAGCTGAACAGCAGGGGCCTGGCCACGGCCTGGGCTAGGCTGCGCGCACGGTCCCCACCGTGGAGACGGCTCTTCATCAACGACCATCCCGTGTGCTCTTTGGCCTCTTTTGCGATTATGGGGGCTCAGGTCTGCTTACCCCCCAGCACCAGCAGCATCTGTCCGTAATGTCCTGGGCCTGTGATGCCCACGCCCTGGGAGCTCCGCGTGCTCCGAGCTTCTAGGGGCGGGCGCCCTGGCTGGTGACTGGAGGGCTCCGGTCCTGGTCCGTCGCTGTCTGCAGCTTGCTCTCCTCTCCCTCAGGTTCCCATCCATGGAAAAGGCTGCTGCTCTAAAGTGCTCAGTGTCCCCTGGGGACCATCTTCTCACATCACCTGGCACTCCTTAAAAACCAGGCCCAGGCCTCGCCCCAGACCCATCCGATCTCAGGTGTTTCCTTCCTGTAGACTAGGAAAGGCCGAGAATCACAGGTGTGTGCTGGGACAGCCCGTGGGTGCCTCCGCCAATCCCTGCTTGCTCCTGCCCAGGCGGAAGGCGTCAGTGTAGGCCAGCCGGCCTCCTCCTTTGTGCCTTGGCAGCTCTCCTGAGCTACGGGGGAGACCCCACTGACACCTGGCTACCTGCCCAGCTGCTCCATGCCTCCTACCTCCATGGTCAGAAGCCAGAGCTGCCAGGGCCGCCTGCCCCCTGGCGACACGGACGTCAGAAAGCGGCCCCAGCGGGCGCTGGCCCTCTGATCTGCAGAAGGTAGCTGCCAGCTCCTCTTGCAGGCCCTTTGGGGACCTGCCTATGCTTCCTAGAGCCTGAGATTAAGGCTGAAATCCTGAGTGTCCCCTACACACCAGAAGCCCAGCACACATCGGATGAGTGAATGCAGAACACTGAGCCAATGGAGCACCGGGGTGAATGATAAGGTGGGTGTGGGTGGATCTTAAGTGCAAGGTCAACACAGGTGGCCAATAAATACTTGAGCAAATGCATGTCACTAAACAAAATCCAAATACCTGGAGCATAGTAGGTATTTTAAATTCTCCTGTAGAGGTGCACTGAGTGGCCATCTACCCCCTCCCATGTCCCAGGTCCCTTCAGTCCTTAACATTCCATTTTCCTGGGCACCAGTGGCGAGCACCTGCCTCTCTTGGCCTGAAAGCTTCCTCCGCTGCCTCCAAGCATAAGCCAAAAATCCTGGGGAATGAGCTCCTGGCCTCCCAAAGTCCTGGAACCCAGGATTGAACACGGAGTATCAGTACCCCAACCCCCTCACCACTCCTGTGGCGCAGCCTGAGACCAGAGCCTGCACGGTCTCACGGCTCCCAGCAGGGCGGAGCCCCAGATGCCCACCGCGGTCTTGTTCTAGAGAGCCTGGCCTTCCTCTGGTCTCAGAATCGTGAAGGCTGAAGTGGCCAGGCCTTGAGCATGTGTAAATGATCTCATGAGACGCCACATGCCCAGGTCCCTGCTCAGGCCCCAGCTCCTTCTACAACACTGAATCCCTTTTAAATGACACTCCACACCAGCCTCCCTTTGGCTTCAGGACCTAACAAATGCTGTCTCCCTGGACTGGAAATGATTACGTGTTACCCTGTGCAGCACGTCAGCTGAGAATGTGCTTCCTCGGGGAGCTCCATCATGCCAGGCATACACATACATACATATATGTGTGTGTGTGTTTACATACATACATATGTGTACATATATACATATACGTATGTATTTGTGTATATATATGCATGTAACTCTGATGCTTCTAACATCTGGCACCTCCCACTTATGCAATCAGCTCTTCAATGGCTGACTCCTCCCACTGGATGAAAACGCTCATTTGCATTCCCAGGGCTCGTGGCAGAACCTGGCACGTAGTAAGTGCTCAATAAATATTTGATGAAACCTTGTGCTAATGACACAGGCATGGCTCCTGGTCTAGCTTTAGCCTCAGATCCAAGGCTTTCTTGGGAAGAGCCAGAGTTCCAGGAACCTTCGCCCACTCACATGCTGTTCCCACCCCCACGACACCCCAAACCAGCCAAATGGCAAAGGCACCCAAAATCTGGGAAAAGCCTCTGACAAGTCATCTTAGAATAGTAACAGCTTCTGTCCCAGCCAGCGCTGTCACAGGCAGCTTAATTATGGTAATTAGGACCCACATTAAAACATGATTATAACATAAAATTGGAATTAGCTGTATAACACATCCAAATTTTTCGGTATGCTTATTGATTTCCTTCCCTCGTTAATCAGAGGGCTACGGTAAATTCAGATAGATCTGGTATAATTAAAACCGAGCCTGCAAAGCTTTTGGAAATCCTCATTAGCATCTGTCTTTTGTTCAGGACAACGCGGTGCTGATGTGGAGTTTTAGGGCAACCTCATCAGGGTGCTCCTGTTTCTCTTCTGGATTCTGGGTGGAGTCAGCCACATGGTTCTCCTTCCTTTTCAGGAATTGTTTTGAAAGAAGCTGCAAATCATGAAGACATCTAAGAAATGCCTGAAGAAGTGGTTGGTTTAAAGAGAAGCATCCCATCCAACCTGGTGCCTCAGAGGTGTGGAGACAGAATGATCCCTGGAGCCGTTCTCTTTTCTGCATGGTGATATGGTTGGAAATCAAGCCACCTCAGGCTCCTGTCTTGACTGCTATTTACTAGCTGTGTGATCTTGAAAGAGTTTTATTGTGCCTGTCTGAGCCTCAGTTTCCCCATCTGTGAAATGGGATGGAGTAGAACCCATCTCATGGGGTAACCAAAAGGATGAGCGAGGTTTCAGATTTAGCACCATGTAGTGCGAGTTGAAATCCTTTATCCAAAATGCTTGGGACCAGAAGTGGTCCAGATGTCAGATTTGTGGAGGAAGGTACTAGGATTGAATCCAGGAGTGCTTAATCACTGAGCCACATCCCCAGCCCTTTCTATATTTTATTTAGAGACAGAGCCCCACTAAGTTGCTGAGGTTGGCTTTGGACTTGTGATGCTCCTGCCTCAGCCTCCTGAGCTGCTGGGATTGCAGATGTGTGCCACCATGCCTTGCTCAGATTTTTTTCATACTTTGGAATCTTTGCATATACAATACACTGGGGATGGGAGCCACCTCCAAACATGAAATCCAATTCTGTTTCAGGATCACCCATGCACGTCCCCTGAAGCTAACCTTATAGGATCATTTCAGGGCACCCGCATTTTGACTGTGACCTGCTGCATGAGGTCAGGTGTAGAATGTCCCCTTGTGCACTCATGTCAGTTTTCGAAAAGTTTTAGATGTTGGAGCATTTTGGATTTTGAATTTTTGGATTAGGGATGCCTGAGCTATAATGTGTGCCCCCAATTATCTTCCCTTTTGGTGGGGAGCACTGGGATTCAACTCAGGGGCACTCGACCTCCCCAGCCCTATTTTGTATTTTATTAGAGACGGTCTCACTGAGTTGCTTAGGGCCTCGCTGAGGCTGAGCCTGGCTTTGAACTTGCCATCCTCTTGCCTCAGACTCTGGAGCCACTGGGATGACAGGCGTGCACCCAGGTACCTTCTGATTGGTCATTCAGAGTCGTTATCATCATCTTCACCATCGCCATCATCATTAGCACCGTCTTTATTATTTTCACCCAGTGGAGACTCCCGCGATGCCTGCCGCGGCTCTGCGAGCTGCACAGTGTAGCAGAGATGCCAGGACCCTGGGTCTGGGAGCCTCCGTCCTGTGCCTCCCGTGACCTGTGCATCCTCAGACAAACCTCTGTTTTCTTCTAACTCTGTTTCCTCATTTGTAAAATGAACGCAGCTTTCAACAGGGTGCCGGGATGTGATGCAGGGTGCGATTGTGCCCGCCTGGAACTTGTCATCTAGCCAATGCCAGCTCCCTCCTTCAATGCCTGGTCGCCTTGACAGATGCTGGTATAGCTCAGGCAGTGTGGAATACAAGAGGGTCTTGGGGTTTCCGATCAGCAGCCTTCCCTCATCAGCTGCCAGCCTGTCAGCCTGCCTCCTCAGTGGCCCATGTGCCACTGCCGGCATGGCCTTAATGGCGGGGAGGGTATCGGCCACTGTGGGAGGAGACAGCAGCGTTCCCGAATATCCCACCTCTTCTCATGCACTTCCCAGCCTCCCTCTGCTCGAGTGAGGCCGTGTGATGATTGCTGGCCAACAGATTGGACAGAAATATGGCACTTCCACTTGGAAGGAAAAGAATGGTGGCCAAGAGGCCACACAGACAAATAACAAAACTGCAGACCTAAGTGACCTTGATCATCGAGTCCCTGCAGGAAGACAGCTATCCTGGGGAGCAGGTGGAACCTTGAAGGAATTTTGTGAGTGGAAAGCCAACTCCTGTTACACTGAGGCACTGGGATTGTGAGGTGTCCTTGTTACAGCAGCATCGCCTAACCTATACTGAGTGCAGCAGCTGGTTTCCATTACCATCAAGTGCACTTTTTTGCTTGGGTCTCTTGCTCTGAATGCACTAATGGCTTGGTGGCTATTGCCCACTCCCAGACTGACGGACCTGCTTCCAGAACAGAGTGACCTGGAATTTCTGAGTGCAAGGATTTTCCACAGGGCTCGTGCTTTCTTATCCAACCTGCAGCTGGTCCTGCACCCCTCAGGTGCACAGGAGAGCTGAAAGCAAGGAACAAGGAAAGCCCGAAGCATCAAGGCCCTTGATTAGCTAGCTCACTGGCAGCTCTGTGGTCCCCTGCACGTGACAGGGTGCCCAGTGAAGTGGATGTGCCTGGTGCCGTGGGCATCCACTGCTTTCCCCTGACCACTATCCATGTCCATCTTGGTTCGTCATCAGCACCTTTGAGAGCCACTTTGAGACTTTGAGAGCCACTCATTGGATGAGAGCCTGGTGAGCTTGTCCATCAAAGGCTCCACCCGCCTCTGCCCAGGAAGCAGGCAGGGCCCAAGCTGGGCAGAGATCTGGACTGAACTCAGCCCCTTGAAGGATGGGGGAGACTCCCTGCTTCTAAGAGCCTGAGAACTTCCTTGGTACTGTCTTTTTTAATTATTGTTTTCTCAATTCTTCTTTGGCCTCTGAGATACTCCTATCCTGCCCACGAAGCCCCCCACCTTTTCCTGGGTGCATTTAGTCAGCATCAGTTGCACCAAAGAGCCCCAAGGAACACGTGGTAATGAACTGCTTCCAATATCAACAAAGTGCCAATCATGTGCTGGCTTCCTGATTGGACTTTGTTATTCTAAGTTTGGGATGAATTTCCTGTTTGATATAAACAAACTTGTTGCCAAAAGCTTGGCCTTCGTCCCCGATGCCAATCCAATAACATGGACGCGATTTTGAGAAAAAGGAAAAAGAAGGCCTATTGCTTTGCTAGCAAAGGAGAAACATGGGGGGCTCCTGCCCCAGAGGCTGTCATTCTGCCCATCAGGGGAACAGGGGCCTTCTAAACGGTGCTCCAAGGGCTACATTCCAGGTGTTCTGTGTTGGGGTTGGAATTCACTGCTTCCTTTGGGAGAGAGTCATTTCTGAGATCTTCTGTTACCATCCCCAACGTCTGGATGGCTTCGTTCCTATAGTGGGTGTGCACTCAGGGACAGATAAATCTGCCTAAAATGGAGGAAGAAAGTAATCCTGGGTTTCCCCTGAGATTAGGGAGGAGCAGGGAGAGAGGAAGAGAATCTAGAAACCTGTCCATTTAACAAATCAGTCGCAGCGGCAGAGCAGCAAGGGCTACATTCAAAGCATGAAGTGGACACTGTTACGTAATCACAAACCAGGTAAATGTAACTAAGTAAACTAAGTCAGTATACCTCCGAGAGAATGAAAATGCGTTTTCGTTTATTCATTCAACAAACATGGTGCTGGGACAATGAGGCAGCTAACCAAAGAGATCAACATTCCTGCCCCCGGGTGACCTCATCCTCCTTGGAAGAGGCAGAGAAGAGCAAGCCTGAAGCGCAGGGGCAAAGTTCCCAGGGGTTGCAACGTTATCCACCCTTAGGAAGGCCTTGCTGTGATTTGAGCAAACATCTGGACAAGGGTCTTGGGTTCTCTTGTTCTGGTTGCCAAACTCCATTTTGCAGGTGACTTGGTTTGTAGGGCTGTTGTGGGGACAGGGCCTGACACTTCATAGGGTCACAGTAAACATCAGCTGGCAAACAGGAGCAGAGGAGCCGCCCTGCCCAGGCTGGGTCAGCCCTGCAGCAGGCAGGGGGCCTGAGCCACCGCAGGGACCCCGCCAGCCCTGGGGCTCCAGCAACGCCAGGGAAAGTGCAGAGGTTGCAGAATGGGAGGGAGGGCCAGCTGGGGACAGTCAGCAGACCCTTCTCTCTCAGATGCTCCAGTTAGGGGCCTGGGCAGTTCAGAGGCTGCCTGCTCCCGCCACTGCCCATGGCTCAGGAAGAACCGTGAAGAAGAGAGGGAAAGAGGAGAAGGGAGACGCGGAGGGAGAGGGGGAGGGCGAGGGAATAAATCCAGGTGCCCACAAGGCCCTCGCTGGGCTGGAGAGGGGCAGAGTGCTCCAGCCTCTGCAGGGGACCAGGGGCATCCTTCCAGGGTGGGGACTTCCAACCTCTGCAGCCCCTCCCTGCTTTCATAGCCTGCCTGCCTTGGAGAAAGGGTGAGGGCATGGTTTGGGGACACAGGGGACCTGAGGTCAAATTCTGACCCTGCCATTGCCTGGGAACCTGGGCGATCCCTGTCTCGATTCAATTGTACCAACTGCATAGGTTACCACAGGACCCAGGCATGATCAGCGGAAAGCACTTTGTCACTAGTCACAGGCTGAGCATGGAGCAGACCCTCAGTCCCCACTGGATCCCACTACTGTCTCGCTACGTAGGTGCGAGGACATTGGCTCAGTCTCAGGTCTGGGTCCTTGGAGACCCGGCCTCGTGACATTGCCAGAGCCGTGGTAAGAGCGACCGTCAGCCTTAGCTGCTCCTCAGAATCACCTTGAACACTGGAAAGCATGCTGATGTCTGGCCCACTCCCAGAGAGTCAGACTTAATAAACTTGGGCATCCCGTGGACATCGGGACTTCTAAAAGCGAGCTGGAGAAGCCCTGCTCAGGGTGGTCATTAAATCCCCTGCATCAATCCCCAGAGAATGAGAGACACCTGGATGCTGTTCACTTAGGCAGCCTCTCAGAGCGTCTGATCGTTTTCTAATTTGATTGACAAGTGTTTGCTCAGTACCTACTGCTGGCCTTCATACTGGCGAGTTCCACATCCCTGGATTCCACCAACTGTAGATTGTAAATATTTGGAAAAAAGATGCATGTGTAATGAACACGCGCAGACTTTTTTCCCTTGTCCTTATTCCCTGAATAATGCAGTATTAACCTTTACATTGTATCAGGTGCTATAAGTCATCTGGAGAGGATATGAAGTGGATGGGAAGAGGGGTGTAGGTTCTATGCAAATACTAAGGCATATGCAAATTCTATGCAAACACTATGCAAATGCAAGCGATGGAGCACCAAGGACTTTGGTACAGAAGGGGATGCCTGGAACCAATCCCTGGGGCTGCCAAGAGAGGACGGGACCATGTTCCGGGCACTTGGCCAGACACTGGACCAGACCTCTCCTGCCCTCGAGTGGCGTGGAGTCCAGCTTGCTGGGTGATGGATAGACTGTATTTGAGGAGGCTAATCATCGGAGTGGGGAGAAAATGCAGCTTTTAAATAAAGGATGGGTGCCATGGTTTAGGTACGAGTGCCCCAAAAGCTCCGGTGTGAGACAGTGCAAGAGTGATCAGACTGTGAGGGTTGTGACCTCATCAGTGGATTCATCCATTAATGGGGATTAACCGGGGGCTAACTCTAGGCAGATGGGGTGCGGTTGGAGAAGGTGGGTCACTGGGGACCTGCCTTTGGGGTTCGTGCTTTGCCTCTCTGCTTCCCCTCCCCAGGTCCTGAGCTGCTTTCCTTCCACCATGATGTTCCCTCACCTCAGGCCCAGGGCTGTGGAGTCGGCTGACTGGGGACTGAACCTCTGAAACCTTGAGCCAAACAAGATTCCCCTCCTCTGTGTGTCTTCTGGTCACCGCAATGCCCACTAAAACAGCGGGTGAGGGAGAAGAGGTTGCCAGGTCACACCTAAGCCAGCACTTATCTAAGGTAAGCAGCAGTTTTCCTGGCAGAGAAGTGGGAGGAACAGGGTCGCCTCAGCGCCCCAACCTGAGAGAGCAAGGGGAAGGGGCAGAAGGAGGGCAGGTCCCTGGAGCCGGAGAGGAAGCCAAATGATGCTTACGGCCATGGTAAGGCCTGTGGCCTTCATGGGAGGGGTACTGGGGAGCCATGGGAGGCTGTGGGTCAAGGGGCAGCCTTGATCCTACACATGAGACTTCAGGGTGGGGCCACTGCTGAGCGCCAGAGTGTGGGAGGCAAAAACCTTTGTCTGACAATCTCCCCCAGCAATTTCCTTCCTTTCCCTTCCAGGATGCAGGCACCCGAGTGATCCTGAGCACATCAGTACCATGGCAACGGCAGGGGAAACAAACAGCACGGTCATTGTGTGAGATCGTACAGGAAGGCTGTTTGTTTCCATACTATTATTTTAATAGGTGGGGATGGCGGCCATGGGCTGGGGAACAGCAGGCTTCCACGGTGCCACTGACGTCGCTGCTCTTGAGACGACTTGCAATGCTCACAGGCCTTCAGACGTTGGCACTTAGATCATGTCCCCAGCTGGGAACTCCCACTGACTCAGGATCTCCCACTGCAACCATCACCTGTTCCCAGATCTATGAGGCTGTGCTGCCCAATGGTTAGAGGCCCCTGCCCACCCAATGCAGGCAGCCCTGGGTTTGAGTTCCTGCATCGTCACCCTCTGCGACTGGTGCCTGCTGGTGAATCCCATCACCCTCCTGAGCCTCTATTTATGCACCTGCATAGTGAGGACTCGTTCACGGATTCATTCAAAATCTAACAAGGCTTCATTGAACGCCTCCCATGAGCGTGGCTGCCAAGGGTCCTGGGATTCACACTGGGTGGAATTTAGTGGGAAGACACAGATTCTACACCTGCCAGCATGCAAATAAATAAGAACGACAATTTTAGATCAGTTTATATGCTGAGAAAGATTTAAAACCCAGGCAGCCCTCTGCATGCCGGCTGATCACTGGGAGACCAGGAAGGGGCCGGCTGTGTACATATGGGGGGGGAACTTCCAGGCTGGGAGCGCCAAGGGACAGGCCCAGGAGCAAATGAGGCTGGGAATTTGCAGCTGGAGCGTCCTAAAGGGAGATTCAAGGAAAGTTCCAGCCAGAAAGAGGGACCAGATCTGGAGGGACCACAGGCTAGGCCAGGAGTTTGGGTTATAATAATGTTAACCTCTTGGGTGTTCGTGAGGGTTCAGGGAATCAGCAGCTGCATTCCAATGCTCGCTGCTCCTCACTGGGGGGCTCTAGGAGAGCCCGGCTCTTGGGCACGAAGCTGGCACCCTGGAATCACTGAATTTCAGAACTAAGGAGACTATTTTTTCTAATTATTCTACTTTTTCAAGCGGGTGAATTAAGGATCCGAGAGGGCAAGGGGCTTACACAAGTCACACAGGAGTCAGCAGGGGAAGCTCTGGCTGTGCGCCACGCCAGGGTCTCTAGTGGGGGGGTTCTCAGCTTCTTTGGTCCTGTGGGAGTGGGGGTGGGGACAGTGTGGGGATAGTGGAAAACCTGAGTGCTATTTGGTGTGTGGCATCTCCCTCTGGGCATCGGAAGGTCCCTAGACCTTTGTCCTCTTAGCCCTGCCTCCTCCAGCCTCCTGGGCACAGAGTCTGGGCTTTGGCTGGGGAGCTGGGAGGAAGGATGGGATGTTGATCAGCAGGCACCGACCCAGCCTGGCCTTGTCGGTGTTCCACACGGAAGAGAGTGGAGAGGTCTGACAGAAAGGCGGAGGGCTGCAGAATGTCTCTGGGATTGAGCAGAACAGCGCTGCCTCGTTTAATTCCGAGCGAGGCAAGCCGTGTGAAAGACGGGTCAGACCGACTGGGCCCCGACGGGCTCAGGGCTTTTACTTCTTTTGTACCCTTAGCCCTAGCTGAACTTTCCTCCTTCTAGATGTACAAAAAGACACTAACACACCCTACAAGAGAAGAGACGTTATAGCAGAATGTGGTTTTTAACTTGGAATTATATAATACATTATAATTGCTCCTGTTAGTTGAGCACCTAGCTACTACCCACGGGGCATTCAGGTCTGCACGAACACATGCCCCCATTTTTCTCCCCAAAATAACCCCAAGAGGTAGTTACCAATATTCTCCATATTGTACACTCAAGGAGACAGAGGGTTATGTGTTACTTACCTAGAAAGGAGCTAAGTCAAATTCAGGCATGTCTGGCTCCAGATGAGCCTGCTGGATTCAGAGGACTCAGATCCACATGGGGACCCCAAACCGGTGTAGGATGGGCATAGATCTGCAGGTGCACAGGTCTGTGCTGATGTGCCTGCCCTGGTTCATGATGTCAGCAGAGCACACACACACACACACACACACACACACACACACACACACACACGGGATCTGACTACTTCCTCACCTCTGAAACCCAAGCGCATGAGCCTAAGTCAGGAAAGTCTCCCGGCTGGGTTGCAGGAACTTGGCCGAGGGGCCCAGTTCGGCCTGTATGTTTGTCCCTGCCCTTGAGCCTTCCCTCCCGTCTCTGAGGAATGCAAATCCACCCTGCAGGCTCACTTTGTATTCTGTAAACTTTCCGTTTGAGAATCAAGGCATCTCCGTGGAATCTGCCATGCTGGGGCTGGGGCAGGATGGAGAGGCGGTGTGGAGAGATCAGGCATTTCCAAGGAAACCAGGGGGATGCGGCGCTCCCTTCCAGGTAGGGGAGGTGCCCGGTGAGGCGAGCGAGGTCAAGACCAAATAAGCCGAGGAGAGGCAAGTGGGGACTTGGGGCGCTCGCCCCTTCAGACGGAGGGTGGCCTATCTCCTGCTTCAGGATGGCTGGGACTTCTTTTGATTCTCCTTCTCACTGGGCAGCTCTCTTTTAAGATGTCTTCTTTTGTATCTCATTTCTTTCTCTTCAAGACAAAAGACAGGCCCTCTCCCATCGCTCCCCTCCGCCCCCAGGGATTCACAGCCGCTCCAGGGTCAGATGTTCCCGCCATGCTGGCTCCGGGTGGGACGGGGTGGATGGAAAAGAAGACCTGAGCACAGACAGTCTGATGAACTGGACATCAGGGCCCTGAATACTCGTGATCTGGTTGACAAAGAAATGGCATCGCAGAGCCACCAGGACGGCGCCTGCCAGGACTGCGGCCTCCCTGAGCCGGGTCCTCCGCCTGGGTTGAGCTCTCTCCACCATTCGCTTCTCTGCACCTTCACCTTGCTAGGGTCGCCCCACCACTCCAGAAGCTCTTGCCTCCTGTTCTCTCAACTAAGTCACGCGGTCCTGACCTTCCTATAGAACTGCAAGCTCTTATTGAAACACTTTACTGTTTATCTCTCCCCTGTATGCACTCAGCTCCAGGGAGGAGGACCTTAACCTGTCTTGCTCACCGCTCCATCCCCAGTGCCTGGAACATGGTAGGTGCTCAAAAAATATCTGTTGAAAAGATGGGTGGAGAGGCAGATAGGAGGATGGAGAGTGTACTCTCTATATATAGTGTCCTATGTGTTTGTGCTAATTATCTCATTTAATCTTAAAAGACAATTCATTGAAATCGTTTCAGAGAGGTTAAGTCAGTCACTCAAGGTCACACAGCTGTAAATAGGAGAGAAAGTACACAAGCTGAGGTCTGTCCGGTTTCAAAGGCCAGACTTTGAACCACTGTGCTGCACTGGCTTTGAACATTAGCAATGGGAGGAATCTGGGCCCTGGTGGTGTCCAATCTCACTAGATGGTCAGCCCTAGAGAGCAAGAGGAGGAGTCCAGGACACCCAGGCACCCAGCACAGAGTTTGGCACGTAGGGGCCACTATGTAGATGGATGGGCAGATGGATAGGTGGACAAGTGGGTGGGTAGAAGAAAGAATAGAGGGATGGATGGATGAATGGATGGATGGATGGGTGTATGCATGGAAGGAAGGAAGGAGGAAGGGAGGTGGAAAGGGACTGATGGATGACGGGGGCGGAGGGGTGGATGGATAGGTGCATGGGTGGTTGGATAAGTGGATAGATGGACGGGAAAATGAAGTCCCAGAGAGACTGACGATTCACCAAAGGTCACACAGCAGGTCCACAGAGGAGGAATCGGCCCCAGACTCCCGTCTCTGCTCATGGTCTCCTAACACCGAACCTCTCAGGACGCACATGGCGCTTTCCCTAGAGTCTCCGCACTAAGCACGGTGCTCATGATGGTCGCTCCAGCTGGGCACCCAGCTCCATTTGAGGGGTCCTCTCTGAAACCCCACGCAACAGTGCTGGGGCATCCTCTCCTCCCCAGGCTGGTGTGACCCACTTCCGTCAGTCCCTCTGTGTGGTAGGGTTATTTTCATCCCTACTTCTCAGAAGAGGAAAATAAGGCACAGAGAGGCTCCGTAACTTGCCCTCTTCCTCCCGCAGGGAAGCGGTGAGGCCGGGATCTAGCCCCCTGTCACCATGGGACTAATATTAACCACATACCAGCCAGTCCGTCACAGGGCCACGGGAGGGGTGGACACGATGGTGACCACATATCATCTGCTCTGCAGGGAAGCCAGGATTCCCTCCAGAGGCAGCCTGGGTAGCGGGAGGTCCTCTCTGACACCAGAACCTCTGCCACAGGGCCTGATGGTGGTCAAGACGGCACAGTCAAGATCAAAGGAGACATCAAAAGTGCTGCTGAGTGAGGCATTTTGTCTCCTAGACCACAGTTTCCTCATCTGTAAAATGGGCATGAAAATTGCCTTGGGGGAGATTTTCTTCACCAGCTGCTCTGGTCCCTTGCCAAATTCTAGTCCGATTATGCTATTTCTTCTTGCAAAAGGAAGAAAATATTTCTAAGAAGTGTCTTTATGAGACAGCAATGTTTTCTAAATGCTCTTGAGAAAATATCAAAACCCAAATGTCCTTGGAGGATGCCGTCTGCGGACATTTGGTCAGTTGACAACCCACTCAACTGTGTGTTGGCCACTTAGGGCAGGCCCAGGGTGCTAGCTGGACAGGTCCCTGGAGAAGGCCCCTGGATGTGAGGAAGGTCATACCTGGCCTGACTTAAATCCTAGTTCAACATCAGGCTGCTACTGCCTTCGAGCCTCAGTTTACCCATCCACAAAATGGGAAGTGCAGCTCCCAGGTGGGTCTAAAAGGGGAAGGTGGCTCTAGGGCTTGGTTTGCTGCTGGGAGACAGTCAGTGTCCACAAACCTCCTCGTTCCTTATTCATTTATGTGTTGGCAGAACACATGGGCTATCCCAGGCCCAGCCATGGGGACACAGAAGAAAGACAAATGAGCTGGGTGCCATGGTGCACACCTGCCATCCCAGCAGCTCAGGAGGCTGAGGCAGGAGGATGGCGAGTTCAAAGCCAGCCTCAGCAACAGCGAGGCCCTAAGCAACTCAGTGAGACCCTGTCTCTAAATAAAATACAAAATGGGGCTGGGGATGTGGCTCAGTGGTTGGGTGCTCCTGGGTTCAGTCCCTGGTGCCAGAAAAAAAAGAAAAATCCTGATCTTCCTCCTGGGTAATCCGCTTACCTCTCAACCTCCAGCCTCAGATCACCAGGTCTGCGTCTCCTGCCCTGAGGACTTTGCTTTGTGCTGTTTTTCAGCAGGTTAAGGGAGTGAGTAGGTTCCAGCCCATGTGGTCAGTGGGTCCATAGTTCACTGTGTCACTTTGTTCCTATAAGACACCAGCTAGAGGCTCAGCGTCCTGAACAAGAAGAGGGTGTGATGATGGACTTTCAGTCACTGAGGTCTCAAGGAAGTGTGGAAGAGCCCCCGACAGCCACCCAATCACGGTGCAGAGGCAGCCGCCCAATTCCCAGGAAGAAGCATGCTAGGTGAAAGGGATCCCCCAGCTCTGGACCCAGACCTGGCCATAAACCTGCCACATCCATCACTTCCTGGCTGACCTGAGTGACCTCAGCTAGGTTCGGCCTCTTCCTCAGGGTCCCATGTTTACCTGCCAAATGAAGATGACCACAGCTCACTGTCAGGCCACTGCGAAATTAAAAGGAGACACCGGGCCTGCACAGTGCAGCCAACAGTCAGTGCTCAACACCCTTGGTGTCTGTGCCTCCCAGGGCGGAGGGGGCTACCTTTGAGTCTCCCTCACTTATTTCCCCTTTTCCTCCATCTTCCTTGCATCTTTATGTCCCTGCTCAACAAGTACCAGTGTGCCCATCACCTGCTGGCACTCTGCCTGGTGGCCCACAGGACAGGCAAAGCCACTCCTTCCAGAGTTGCCAGCCTGACACAGCAAAGCCATGGGCAGTGCCGCCATCTTGCACCAGAGGGGAAGCCAGCCTTCTGCACTTCTGCCTCAGCCTCCCTCCTGACAAACCCCACTGGCTTTGCTGCTAGGAATGAACTCTCCCTGCAGTCGGGGACTGGATTTGATGGGGAGGGGGTTCTCTGTCCCCCAGAGGCTGATCCAGGTCTGGGCCCATCCTGAGTGGCCTGTGGGAGTGTCCTGTGAATGGGCAGGTGGGAAGGCGCTGGGCGTGGAGGGTCCTCTGCGGCCCTGCAGGACGCTCCCTCCCGCCTCCCTCCTGTCCTTCCCCACCCAAGGCTCACGGCTCCCACCCCTTCTTTCCAGGGACTCCAGGCGCCACCCTCCTCCCCTGCCTGAAACCTTCCCTCCATCTGCTCCCTCTGCCTGCTCAGGCTGCCATGTGTAGATGGCGTGGCAAGGTGCGGTGGGGGAGCAGAGGGCGTCTGAATTGGGGTGGGAGGCCTGGAAGCCAGCTGGGATTGTCAAGGCTCTGCAGACCAGACACTCTGCTCCCTGGGGCCTGTGTCCCCCACCTGGCCCTTGGCCAATACTTGTCCCCAAGTGGCTGTTTGTCTCCTCCATCTATTGCGTCCAAGTTGCTTGAGAATCAGAACCGGGCAAAGGCACTGCAGAGGGAGAGCCTGGAACCCCAGCCGAGATAGGGAAAGGAGGGCGGCAGGGGACAGGGCTGGACTGTGGGGAAGCGTGGCTGGGCCCCAGTGCCTGGCTGACAGCGCCCCTGGGAGGGAGCTGGATCAAAGCAGGGGTGAGTCTTGATTTGGAGGCCCTGGGCTGCAGAGGGGTGGAAGACTGCCTGGTGCCAGATGCAGAATTTTGTGGCACTAGCTTTGTCCCTGTGGGGCCATTGAGTCTGAGACTTCCTCGCTGATGGGGCCTCACTTAGAACCAGGACCCTGGCAGGGAAGAGGGTGGCAGGGGGCGCAGAGGGACCTGGAGAGAAGTGGGGCTGGGGTCTCCCTGGAAGACTGTGCCTTGGAGAACTCTGGCCGGCTCAGGTTCCAGGCCTCCATGTCACCGTCTGCAAAATGGTCAGGGCGCCCCGGCTCGCCTGGCCAGGCAGGCTGCGTGAGCACCAGCAGGGAGGCAACGCTCGGCCCGCGCAGGACGCCAGGGGAATTGGCGTTAAACTTTGCAGGGCCGGCGGGCGGGCGGCCAGAGGCCGAGGCTGGCACGCCACCCCGGGCGCCGGCGGCCCCTGTCGCTCGCCGCCCGCCCGCCCCCTCCCTGCATCGCTCGCTCGCTCGCACAGCCGCGGCCCCAGCCCCCTCCTCCCGCGCCGCTCGGCGCTCGCTCGCTCGCCGGCTCCTCCTCACTCGCCCGCCGCCCGCGCCCGGCGCAGCTCGGCCAGAGCCATCGCGGGGCTGCGCGTCCGCCCGGGGGCTCCGGCGGCTGCCCCGGCCCGCGGCCCCTCCCCGGCGCCCAACTGGCGCTCCCCGGTCGCCGCCTGGCCCCTTCCCGGCGCCCCGCCGCCCGGCTCCGCGCCCCCGGCAGCACGATGCCCGCGGCCCGGCCGCCCGCCGCGGGACTCGGCGCGATCTCGCTGCTCGTCGCTCTGCTCCTCCGGGGGAGCCCCGCGGCCGCCCTGGCGGGAGGTAAGCGCCCCGAGGGGCGGGCCGGGGTGGGGGCAAAGTTGTCGCGAGCGCGGGGCGGCGGGGGGTCGTGCGGATCCCGGCGACTCGTGCATCACCCGCCGGGCTCGGCTGGGGAGCGGAGGCGGCTGCCCGAATCGGGGCGAGGAACCGCGTCCCCTTGGCCGGGGCTGATGAGAGCGTGGAGGCGGGGAGGTGTCTGAAGGACTCCGGCTGCTTTGGCTGCGGGGTCCCTCTTCCGCCTCCCCTGGCTAAGGGACTGACTCCCCTTGACAGCCCCAGAGGAGCCCCTCGGAGTGGGGTCGCCTCCAAGCCCCAGATGCCGCGAGGCTCTGCACCGCACCCGGGGCTGGGTGCCAGATAATCCTCTCCCTCTGGAGAGAGGACAGGAGGGGGGCAGCTGACCCGCCCTGCAACTGAGATCTAGACCCGGCACGTCTGGGGCACAGTCGCCTCTTGTGGTTCGGGCTGCCCAAGGGGCTGCTCACCCGGTAGAGCCCAACCTGGGCGTCAGGAAACAGGACTTGGGTGTGGCTTTTGCCAGAGGCCGGCTCAAGGGGCTCAGGGGTCCCAGAACTTGTCAGAGGAGTGAGAAGGGATGTGAGGTGGCTCTGGGGGACCTGAGTGGACTCCCCTTTCTCCCTCCCCTGAAAGCCTGGTTTCTCTGGTCACTGTTAGGAAGGGGAGGGGGTGCTAGTTTCACCTGCCACGTGCTTGCTGGGTGGGAAGAGGGGTCCAAGTTTGGCGGACCGGCAGCTCCTCCTGCCCAGAACTGGAGCCGGCACCCTCTCTCCACTGTGCCCATGTCCCCCCGGAAAAGTTGTGGTGTGGGGGTTGGGATGGAAAGAGGAATGAGACGCCTAACTCACCCCAAAGTTAACCCCAGTGGCTGCGGGGATTTGCCCAGGACACTAACACCTGAGTTGGGGGGCAGCATACCATTGGACCATTTGACCTGCCCGATGTCAAGGTCCAACTCTGGTTCCCAGAAACTCACTCCTCACGTGGGGAGGTGGGGGGAGAAGCAGGCAGCTGCAGTGTCGCCCGGGCTGGAGACAGCAGGAGGGCACGCACCCTGCCTAGCTGGAGTCCAATCTTAGTCATCTTGACCAGGAGTTAAGGAGACAGGCCCGGTTGGATCTCCGGGAGGAGTTCTGGGCCCCTCCTCCCTCCACCCCAAGCGTGCACCCGGTTTCAGCACCGAAGGCCTCGGACAGCTCTCAGCTCCCTGGGCCCCAACTCCCCCGTCCCTCTCCCTTAACACTCTTCCTCCCCGTGGCCTGGAGTGCCCTCCTCAGCATAAATCAGGCATTTTATCTCCCAATGCCTTCTCTTTAAATGGGGAGCCCCAGTGGAGCCCCAGTGTAAGGCGAAGGAAATAATTCATTACCTTTTGTTGAACAAAGCATATCATTAAGAAGCCCCTTTATGAGGCAGTGAGATTCAAAATGCACACAGATCTGGACAGTTTCCCTGGGAAAGATGGGCAAAGAGATTTGGCTGAAATAAATCCCATCCACCACAGCAAGCCCTTCTTAATTAGCTGTCTCTATCCAACAATGGCTTGGTGGCCTTGAGCGAGGTCCAGATCTCCCTCCTCCATGGCCCTTTTGAATCTGTATTGTGACTAATGCGTGCGCGCGCACACACACACACACACACACACACACACACAGAACCCAGAGCTACCCATCAGTCTAAAGTGATTCTACCTCTGGGGTGTATAGTCTCCATCACACGACCCAGGAAAACTATCTTCATGGCACAGATTGAATTCTTATACAAAGCAAGGCTTCCACATCCTATTTTGTGTGTGTGTGTGTGTGTATGTTTTAAATTATAAGACATCCCACACTCTTGTTTCCAACTACTCCACGCTATGTCTAGCCAGTATATATTTTTAATTAACTTTGGGTCACCACCAAATTAAAGTCAACTGATGTACTACTTCAGAAGGCTCATTAATAACCATGTGGCCCTGACCCAGTCTCTGAGTCATGAGGAGGGATCGAGGGTAGCCAATGAGCATCACCAGCTCTGATAGTGCATTTGGAGAAAATTGACCTTCCGCAATAAATTCTATTTTTAACCTGGAGCCTAACGTCCACTAATGTCAGACAGAGGACCATGGCGTCATTCAGAGTTGCAGATGAGTCCCTCTGTCTGTGGTGGAGGGAGGGGATTCGTAAACACTTGAAAGGAACTTGTTGCTACATTCTCATGCAAGGCACGTGATTCTCTGGGCCATTTTGCTGTAAGGCATGAATAAGTATAAAGTATAACTTGTTTTTGAAGAGGCTCCTTATTGTCTGAGATATGCACATGGGGAATAATTGTAACTACGTGCTAAGAGTGCAGAGCTTCAGTATAATTTCTTTTCTTTTTCCCTTGAATTAATAAAGCAAATTCAATATTGCTCAATAAGACTCGAATTTGCTGCTTCTCCCGGTCTCTAATGTGCATTGTTGTTAGATTCACTTAAAGACTATTTTCATTATGGATCGACAGTCTGCGCGTGGAGTTTGCCCCCCTCCCCCTGCTAGGTACCGCCTTATCCAGCCTCCAGGGATTCTTCACGTGGCTCAGTTGGGCATTAGGAAAATAACGTTCCATTCATTTCCTTGTCCTTCCAAGGCAAAAGAGTGTTTCCTGATCAGAGGGGCTTGTTTTCTGCTCTTTGCTCTCGAGTCTGTTCCTGCAAGCTGCTCCAACCGGCTCGGGTTTGCTGGTTCTCCTATTTGGTCCACTATTTCTGCAATCCGACCATACCGCAAATGTCCACTAGGGGCGCTCAAAGCTATGGTTAGGGACCAAGAGGAGAGGGGAGGCGAATGCTGACCTGAGAAGCCACCAGGTGTGGGCAGTCAGCGTCAGCAGAACGCAGCTCTTTCCAGCCTAGGGTGGCCTTGCTGTGTCTGCTTTCTACACTTGGTTCTTACTTCTCAGGGAGAGAAATCGTTGATGGCTTGACATGTGCAATGGAAAAGGTGAAAAAAATAAAAGCAATCAGAAGAATGCTCCAGGGAGGGCGTGGGTGGAATGCTGCGGGGCTGCACTGTCCCCTTGACGCCAGCTCCTGGGTTCCTTCATGGAGCCAAACTGCCAAACACCAAACAGGTCATGGCGAGGCATTTTGGAGAGTCCAAATGAACTGGGTGCAGAAATTGGATTTTTAGAAAAAGAAGTGTGGCATTGAAATTGGAGCAACCTGGGTCCAGAGCCCTGCTCTGGTGCTTGGCATGTGTGACCTTCGGTAGGGCCATCTTCTCTGAGCCTCCATCCCATCCTCTGGATGGAGGGAGGAGAAGCAGAGCTGATGGCACCAGTCCAGGAGGATGGTTATAAGGATTGCATAACTTGTTACACATTAGGTGCATAAGCAATGCTTTCCAAAGAACAAACTGCTCCAAGGAGTAGGCACCAAGAAAGCAACTCCCCTGAGGCTGGTGGGAAGCAGAGGTTGGCATAAAGATTGAGATGATGGAGGCCAGAGTAGAAGAAGCAGAAGAGGGGGTGTCGAGCGGCTCCAGCTCCCCTTGCTGTATTTGGCAGGGGAGAAGTTGCCATTCCCTGTTCCAAACGCTCACGGTGCATGGCTGTGAACTTCAATATCACCCTCAGGAATCAGAGGTCCTAGGACCAGAGACGCAGAGTGACAGGTGAACTGTTGGGAAAAGGACCTAAGAAGAGGCTCTCCTGGGGAAGGCTATGTATCCGTTCGCTCCTGCACACTTGCTGAGCACTTCCCACACGCTCAGGCCAGCTCAGGCCGCGCATGCTGCAGTGACAAAAATGCCTCAGCCTGGAGGGCGTCAGCAGCAGCATTTAATTTCTCACACTTCCAGGAGCTGGAAAGTCCAAGACCAAGGGGAGGGCTCTCTTCCTGGTTCGCAGAAGTCCACATTGTAGCTGAATGACCGAGAGAGAATTCTGATCTTTTTTTTAGCATTCTTTTTATTATCATTAATTATTATGATGATTTCTAGTTGCAGATGGGCACAATGCCTTTATTTTATTCATTTATTTATTTTTATATGGTGCTGAAGGTCGAACCCACTGCCTCACTTGTGCTAGGCAAGCGCTGTACCACTGAGCCACACCCCGGCCAAGCTCTGATCCCCTCACCTTACAAGGTCACTCATTCCACCATGGGGCTCCACCCTAGGACCTCTCAAAACCTAACTGCTCTCAAACATCCCACCTCCACCTGCCGTTGCTGTGGGGGCAATCGGGGCTTCATCCTATGGGATGGACGTGGACACTCAATCCATAGCACCGTGCATGTGGCAGACCCTGAGGTCCCTTTCCCAGTAACTGCAGCCTGGAAAGGGAGATCTGTGGAGACATCTGAAAGCCACCAGGGTCCACAGAGAACTCTAAGTGCTTTGGCAGAGGGACACCGGAGACCTACCGCCCCCCACAGGTGACAAACTCTGTGGACCAGGGAGGGTCCACAAAGGCTTCCTGGAGCAGATAGTATTTGAGCTGGCCTTGAACAGATGGGACAGGGACCACCAAGCCATAGGAGAGATTTCTCCAAAGGGTAGTGAAAAATCCTGAAAACGCTTCATTCTGGAGCTGGAGAGAGGGACACGGAGCGAGTGGGAGGGAAAGGGAGGCGGGTGCACATGCTCACCCTCAAAAAAGACCAGGGACCGCCCCTCCTCCTCCCCTCCCCCACCCCCTCCGGGGCTCCTGCTCGGGAGCCGGAACAAAGGACGGCCAGCCGCGGTGCGCGCTGCGTCCACTAGAGGCGGTGAAGGTGGTGGTGGGAGGCAGCGCTCTCCAGGCAGCTGCTGAGAAGCAGGCCCCGGGTGAACACAACTCCTGGATTTGCATATTTGCATAATCCTCTGGTGACTAGCTCCTGAGGCACAGCCCTTCTGCGGTTGTGACTGTAGGCAGTGGAGTGGGAACAGGAGGATGGCAGATTGGAAGGAGGTCAGTAGACCCTCGGGACATGAGGAGCTACAACAGGGCAAGAACTGTGTCCAAGCAATGAAAATAGCTTTCCTCGAGTGTTGATTTTTGTCCTAAGTTTTTTTTAATTTTGTTCCTTTTTTTGGTACCAGGGATGGAACCCAGGGGTGCTTTAACCCTGAGCCACATCCCCAGACAGTTTATTTTTTATTTTTTATTTTGAGTCAGGGTCTCGCCAAATGGCTTAAGGCCTCACTATGTTGGAGAGGCTGGCCTCAAACTTGAGGTCCTCCTGCCTCAGCCTCCTGAGTCACTGGGATGACAGGCATGTGTCACCATGCCTGGCTTTGTTCTAAGCTTTGTGATAGGTGTTTATGTAGATCATGCAAAGAGCCCTTCCAACAGCCCCACCAGAGAGGGACAGTTATTATCCCCCTTGTAAGGATCAGGGAAATTGAGGCACAGAGAGGTTAAGCCAGGTGCCCAGCATCACAAAGCCAGGAAGGCGTTACAGTCTGGCACCAAACCCTGTCCTGTGCCAGAATCTCTGGACACTGAGTATATGTATTATATTCGATTTTTGCTAACTGAGATCATAATTGCCTTGCTGTGGGGGTGGGGGTAGGGACTGAACAACTATACGAGATGATGCATATGCTAACTCAATTCACCATAGTAACCATTTTACTATTTATATGTGTATCTATACATAAATGTGTATCTCTCAGCGTCGTGCTATGGACCTTCCATGCACACAATACAAACTCTCCACACAAGCCCCCAGTGCCTTTTATATCCTGCACCCTCCCAGTGCATGCCCGAGTGTCCTGGAGTGGGGGAAGGGCTGACAAATATTTGTCAGATGCAGGTCAAATGTGCGTCCCCCAAATCTCAGAGTTCCTGTGTAAGCCCCTGAGTAAAGCAGGTAGAAATGAAGTGAGTCGGAAAGTGATACAGTGGCCATTTTATTTGTAGGCAATTAATCCATAATTATCACAGCTAATGAGAAGTTAATATATGTGAGACACTTACACTGGTTATTTTATCTGATCTTGGTAATTGCCCTCCAGCTTGTAGATGAGGAAACAAAAGCTCAGAGAGAGCCAATTTATATGCCTCGGGGAGTATGCTAGGAAGTGACCGGGTCAGCTTGGAATCCAGGTGGCCTGACTCCAGAGGCTTCCACCCTGGAGCCTCCTGTGCCTCCAACATGTACAGCCACCTTCCTGAGAATGAGCAGCCACCAGGGTGGGTTCAGCACCCTGCTCACCAGAGACCAGCAAAACATCCACCAAACTCTCCTAGCATCACCCCAAGCCCTCAACAGCTTCCAAGAAGACGCACGTAGGGGTCAACCTTCCCAGACATGGAAAGGAGATTTCCGGGAAGATCAGGAGCTGTCTGGCTGGTTCACTGTTCAACGCTGCAACTCTAGCTGTTCTTCATTTCTCCTGTTGCAACGCCCCCCCAGCTACCAATGGGGAGCTCACGCTGTGTAAAGTTGACCTCCCTGAGTCCCCACCTTCAGGACCTCAGTCAACCACATTGAGAACCTCAATGTTTCCATCTGCACAATGGGTCACAAAAATCACTCTCATATTCACGAAGCTGTCCTCCTCGTGCAGGGCCAGGAAGGGACCAGGGAATTGGGGAGCTTTGAACCTACCAGGGGACAGAGACTCGGGGAGGCGGGTGCTGGTGTGGACAGCTCCAGAGGAGAGTGACACCTCACAGTGCTGCTTGCCATTTGTGGGGGGCTCACTGAGCCGGGGACTCTGTGTGCTCATCCTGAAGTCCCTGCTTGGCTCCCTGTCCAGTTCCATCACAGGCTGACCCCATTTCACAGAGCAGGAAGCTGAGGCTTAGAAAGAGGCAGGTCTCGGGACGGTGCCTGAAGGCAGGGGCGGGGCTGACAAGATGGGGCTCGGGCTGGATCCCGGGTGCGAGGGTGGGTATCGCACAGCACATGGCCAGAGCAAAGCTCAGACCTCCTGGAGAGCAGGGCGGTTCCACTGCAGGGCCAGAGGGGAGAAGCGTTCTCTCCTGGAGGCCTAGGCAGGTGCCCTGGATCAGCTGTGAGACAGTACCGCCCATCTCAGGCTCTGCCGGCCCGCTGTCTGATGGATTCTGGATGAAGCCTCATCCTGGTCCTATTCAGGGACTCCCGCTGCCTAGACCGTCGCTGTTTGCTTTGAGTACATGAGATTAAATTCCCAACTGGCTGATTTTAGCATCATGATCTCAAACTATTTGCTTTAGTTCTTTGAGCCTATTTTGGCCTGATGTGTCAAGTAGAAGGCCACGTGTACCTTCCAAGGTTATTAAGAATAACTGGTGGGTGTGGGTCTCCCTAGCTCCTCGCACATGCTTGCTCAAAATAAAGTTGCCATGATCGCTACTATCATAATTCACCTGGTGAACTCCTATCCACCCTTCAAAACCCAGTCCTGAATTCTCTTTTTCTTGAAGACTTCTCTCACCTCTGTGCTCCCTGCCAGTTACTTCCTCCTCTGGTCCTCCATCACATTTTATGCCTCTGTTGTGGGTGATGGATGGAGATGGATGATCAGTTTATATGCCTCCTTACTCCTGGTCAATGAACTCTTCAAGAGTCTCAAATGGCTGTTATGCATCCATATCTCCCTTAGCCTGGGTCTAACTGTGTTCAATGGCCTTTCATCTTAATCTTCCTTGCGGGGAGGTGGAGTTGGAGTCCCAAGACCTGAATTTAATTCCCAACTCTTTTTCCTACATCAGTGTGGTCTTAGGCGGCCTCTCGCTAAGTCTCGATTTTCATTGAAAAGAGACTAATAGCAGGGCCCTGCCGCGTAGGATGACTGCGAGGGAAATCAATGAGATAATAGATGTGGAATCGCTGAGGAGCTCGACAATAAAAGGAGGAGGAGGGAGAAATAGACGATGGAGAAGGAGAGATCCACTTCACAAAGAGAGGGGGAAACCGTGTCTTGGTGCCGCCCGACGCATAGATGGTCGGTGGATGGGTCTTCGGTGAAGCCATCTTTCTCTCCCAGGGCAGTGGTGGACGCAGCTCTTCACCCTGTGGCTCCATGCATTTCACACTAGAAACTTTCCGGCCGCAGCACAGGTGGTTTTAGGATCTGCCTTCTCTTTGCTTTTTTGGCAGCTGCACAAACAGCCAATAAATGCCCAGCTGAAAACGGGGGACGGATAGCAAAGCAGGTCAGAAGCACAGGCTTTAGATCAAAGCAACATGGGATGACGTCTGCTGCTTCTGGGTGTCCCTGGGCGAGCTGCTCTGTCACTTTGAGACGGCATTTGGACCTGGTGGAGGGTTGATGGGCGAGGCTCAGGCACCTCCTGAGAGGACGTGCTGTGAGGAGGGCTGGCGGAGTCCGACGCCCCTTCCTGCTGTCCATCCTCTCCATCAGATCGCAGAGTTCCTCGGGACCCCCATCTGGCTCCGTCCTCTCCTCAGGGTTTTCATTTTATGGAGGAGAGACCCAGAGACGAGCAAAGAACTCTCTCGGAGTCCCACTGCGCGTGGAGATCAAAGCCAGGACTGGCCTCCTGCCTGCCTCCCGACTCCCATGCTAAAGTGATTTTGGAAAACATGGACTCCTTCCTCTCCCCGAGTGTATACTCTGAAATCCAAGGGGCTATGGCGTGAAACTCTCACGGGCATCTGTCCCCAGCAGGCCTCTGGCTTCGTCACCCTGTTGGAGATTTGCATCACCAAGCCAGGCTGAGTAACTGCAGGACCCAGCTTCAGTGGGAGCCGAGAGCCAGCCTGGCCCCCTGCATGCTGAGCTGGCTCTTGACGCAGGGCTCCTGGGAACGGTGCCATGCAAGCAGATGGCCCGAGTCAACCAGGCAGGAGGAGACCAAGGGGAGGCCAGGTCCCCGGGCCAGGTGTCCCTGCCCTCACCATGGTCATGGCCACTGGCTGACTGGGAAGCCCAGAGGGGTCTGGGGGTTGGGGACCCAGGGAAGGGCTGAGGGAGGGGCAGCTGTGTGGCCAGTGCCCTTCTTGGGTGAGAGGTGGACACCAGGGACCGTGGGGCTAGTTTGGAGCCAGGTGATGGATGCAGTCTAACCGGTGGGTCGGACCTTACAACGGTGTGAGAGGGAAAGGTGGGTGTCTGAGCCTCTGAGGGACAGTTTCCTTATCTCTTCCCACCTATTCCTGCCTTAGTTGTAGATATGTGCCAAAGTTCAAGGTCATAAATCAGTGAGTTCAGCGTGCCGACGGAGTGTCCCCGGGACAGAGCCCGGCTGGCTGAGCCCCGCGTTCCTCCTACAGCGCGCTGCAGAGCGGGACTCTGGAGCCCAGGAGGAGCTGGTTCCAATCTCATCGCGAGACCTTGGCCACGTCACTAGCTCTGACATGCGGGGGTGGCCGGTGGTGGGGATGACCGTGACCGTGGATCATTGCCGCTCCTCTGGGCTGATCCTCGGGTTCGCAGATGGGGCCTGGCACTGCCTTCGAATGAGACGTGCTGGATTGGGGGGCTAGGGTCTGAAGGGCAGACCCCACTCACAATTCCCAGTGATGGTGGTGGGAGGTGGCTTTGGGGTGAGCGGCCTTATCAAAGAGGCCAGAGGGAGCGAGGCGCCCTGCCACCAGGTGGGGATCCAGTCAGCAGGTGTGTCTGGGCAGACCTGAGCTCGCCTGTCTCCGTGGCTATGAGAAATAAGTCTGATGTGCAGACGTTCCCCAGTAATGGCCTTCTGTTCTACAACCCCAAATGGACCGAGAGAGCAGAGACTGGGTCACTCGAGAGCAGCGTCCTCTGCCACAGGGACTCTGAGGGTGCCAAGCTCAGCGTGTCCAGGGCCAGCTTCTCCCTCTGTGTCTTTGGCCCCTGTGTCTCTCTGTGCACCTACGGGCCCGGCCCCTCTCTCGCCCGCCTCCTGCTCACCTAGGGGGCCCCTGGACACTGGGACTCCTCGATCTTTAACTCCACACACGCTGTTGGACATGGTAGCCACGAGTCCCGAGGGGCTCTTTAAACTAGTTAAAATTTAAGTTTGAGTTCCTCAGTCACGTCAGCTATGCTTCAAGCACCCAGGGGCCCTGCGTGACTAGCGGCTGCCATGCTGGACAAGGTAGAGTGAACACGTTTCCGTCTTTCCAGAAAGTTCTGTGGACACTACTGTTCCAGGTCCTGGTGCTGCACGCCTGTCTCCTCACACAGCCCCTTCGTATTTCCCACTTCAGGTTGCAAAGAGGAACACCAACTGTCTGCTCAGCCTTTCCCACCAGGGGGTTGAGGGGTGGTCAGTGGTCACGCTCCTCCGGCCACCTTGGCTAAGGTGGTAAATGCGCCCTGTGGCAGAGAGTCCACCGGCATGGAGCCACCAACACCTCTCCTGCACTGGCTCTGCTGGCCCTAGCTGCGATCCTCAGCTCACAGGTGCTGGAGGGTGCCAGCTCACTCCTGCTGGCCAGGCTGGGGCCTCACCAGGACCCACAGCCCAGAGAGCCGGGAGAGGCCAGGAGTGTCTGGGAGCGTCTGTGGCCAGGGCTCCTTCCCTCTGGACAACGGGATCCTTGGGCTTGGGGGCCAGGTCTCAGGATCTCCCTAGGCTGTTGTATTGAGTGAGTGAGTGAGTGAGTGAGTGAACGGCACGCAGGCTTCGACTGAGACCTAAGGTGTTGGGACAGAGGATGGAAAAACATGGGCAGAAACTGCGTGACGTTCGCATCATCTGGGTCAACAGTGTTTACTGTAGGATTTGGGGGTGGCACAGTGCAAGGGGAGAGGGGTGCACCCACTCTGGCCTGGGGGCACTTCAAGGTGACCCACTCTGATTCAAAGTGGAGAGAAGCTTCAGGACTGGGTCCCTGGCGGGTACCCTCGGGAATGGCAATGGGATGGCATAGGATGTGCTCCCTGGGTGGTTTTAGTGAACATTTCCCCAGAGCTTTCAAGTTATGGGAATGGGGAGGAGATGCCAAGAAGAATATTCTGGAATGAACTTTCTGAGCATGGTGGGCACTGCGTTAGAGCAGGCCTGGGCACGGATCCCAACTCTGCTGCTGATGTGTTGTGTAATGCTGGCAGAAGTCACTTAATCTCCTCAAGCCTCAGCTTTTATTTGCCAAGACAGAATCTCATACTTCCCTCGCCTCTATCGGCAGCATGCACAGAGAGAGTGCAATGCACGAGGCCACCTCCCTGCAGGGCTGCAGGGAACCTATTAGGATGGCAGCGTCTGGGAACAACGCACCCCCCCATACCCAATTAGGCAGTGCACAACCCATGCAACTGTACGTGGCAATCCTGGATGCCAAAGTGCACCACTCAACTCTGAATCAATTTGCAGAGGGAGAGGGACAGAGTTCCTCCCACATCTCATTCCCTAAAGACTTCCAATCAGCCCTTCACCTCTATGGGCCCTTTTAAAGCAGGTTTACCAAGTTGTAAAGCTAATTTGGGGCCAACTACCTTGGAAATTAATGCAAAATATGTGGAATCAAGCCTCATTTTCCAGGGCTTCGGAAAGGGAAATTTGCCTAATTTATGGCATAAATAAAAAATGATGTGCTGGGGCTGATTTGCATACTGCTACTTCAACTGGGGTTAAAAACCGAGCTTTGTTTTGATTCTTTGTTTCTTGTGGTTCTCACCGTTGTTTTTAAAGAAAGCTGCCCATCTCTCTCGTTAACCCAAATGTGTTAACTTTCAGCAAGTTACAGAACCTCCCTCGGCTTCGGGTTCCTCGAGGGAAATGAAAATGATAAATGAACCACAACCCAGGATCGTAGTGAAGACTCCTGAGTTGAACCCGTAAAACTCCTAAGACAAGGGGTCGGGTCTCAATCACCCTGTAACTTATGTCCTAGATAATTCCATGTCTGATGTCATCACCAGGGTCATCATGAACTCAGCAAGGTAGCGTTTTTACACTTGTTATTCCAGGAAATTCCAAAGGATGCAATATCACTGCGTGCTCGTGTGGTATTATTTGAACCCAGAACCCAGGATTATGCTAGCACACAGCCCGTGCCTGGTTATGAGATGCAAGGCTGCATAACAGAAATGGATAATAGCTGGGCAGGGTGGCTCGCCTGTCATCCCAGTGGCTAGGGAGGCTGAGGCAGGAGGATCACGAGTTCAGAGCCAGCCTCGGCAACTTAGGCCCTAAGCAACTCAGTGAGACCCTGTCTCTAAATAAAATACAAAATAGGGCTGGGGATGTGGCTCAGAGGTTTGGTACCAATCCCTGGTACCAAAAAAAAAAAAAAAGAAAGAAAGAAAGAAATGGGTCATAATCACCATCAGTCACTACCCCATGGAGGCACATATTCAAAAGTCATTTCCTCTTACTGGGCCCTGAGGTCCCCCTCTCTCAGCCCACACCTGCCGCCACTCCACGTCCCTGATCCCGGCAGCTCTGTAAGTGCAGAGTGGTTGAGCAAAGAGCTGCTGAGCGCCGCCATCCTTAATTAGCATGCAGAAGATGCTTCCTATTGGCATCCACACGAATGCGAGCTGGCCATGTCCATGTCACCAGCACCTAGCCAGACCTCGGCCCGCCCCAGCCCGCAGGCCCCGTGGGCATGTGACAGTGACGATGACCTGGAGCTCTGCTTAAGGTCACAGAGGCCTGAGTCTGAACTTCAGCTTTCGCATCTGCTGAGCTGCGTAGCCCTAGGCAAGTTATTTGTGTTTTCTGGAAATAGCATGCGTGGGGGGGGGGTGCCCGTGCCTGTCTCACCGAGGGGCTGCGGGACAGAGAGGGGAAGCTGTCCGTCAGGAGCTCGGCCGGTGCCTGACACCCCTGGGGAGGCATGAGACAGACTAGGAATGGATGGCGAAGGGCCTTTCCTGAGAGGCCGTCGCGAGGAGCGGCCGCGGTGCCTAATAACCATCTGGAACTGAGCTTAGCATTTTATCACCCCGTCCATAAAGCCTTCTGTGGGAATTTGAAGAGAAGCGTTAACTTTACGACAACCTCATCTTCGCTCTGCTTCCTGATTGGAGGTATTTTACTATCTGGTTTAATAAAGTCGAAGCTCCAAGCAGACGGCAGGACCTGGTGAGCCGGTGGTTTATGACCAGGGTTCATCTCAGACCAGCCAGGGGTGGCGTTGGGGCAGACTCAGCCGGGGGCTTCCGGAGGCAGCGTCTCCTCTCCTCGGTACCAAGGAAAGCAGACCCACTGGCAAGGCTGAGCCCGAAAGGACGTCCTGGGGCCCTGGATCTCTGCTCTGCTCCTCTGCAGAGTCCCACTCTATGCCGGGGACCTTCAGAGTGTTGGTCCAGCCGCCGGCTGAGGGGCAAGACAGCGGGGTCCAGATGGCAGGCTGGGAGGAAGGCAGAGCCATTCATTCATTCAGATCCACCTTCTCCTCACTCAGGTTGATCTCCCCTGTAGGGTCCTTCGGAGGGGCTAGAGTCAGCGGGGAACAAAACCTCTCTCTGTCTCCAAAGAACTTCCCATCTAACCACCAACCCCAGGCGGGACCCCAGAGTGCACGCACCTGCTCTCTCTCCTCTCTGGTGCCCTCTTGGCAGATCTATCTGAGGGACCAGGGCTGGGCACCATGAGTTCCCAGGGCCACTGCCTGAGCCCCGGCTGGTCTCTAAACAAAGCCAGTTGGTTTGGTTTTGCCGACATTTTTTGGTGGGGGAAAAAATCTACTGGATGCTCTTTAATGGGAAAAAATAAATGCAGGGCTGTAGGAGACCCTCCAGAAGCCTCCCGACTTCCCAGAGGCAGAGGAGGGCACGGGGCTGCTGGGAGCCACGTGCTGACTTCAATTATCATGACAATATGTTGGCATTTCAGTCCTGGGTGCGCCTGGGAGAATCCATCCCAGGCAGAACCGCGGAGACGCCAGAGCCGCAGCTGAGCGTGTGAACGCGCAGAAATGACAGGCGCACCATTTCCAGGAAGCATTAACTTGGACGATCAGTTAATGAGGTTTGCCCAAAAACGAATTAATTACTTCAGTTCCTGGGGTAGTTTTATTTTAGGTAGTAATAAAGATGGCCATTTCTCACGCACGGCACGTGGCAGGAGGGGGTCCGTGGCTGTATCAGACATGAACAGACCATTGTGAAGACCTGGTACTATGGAAAATGAGACCTGTTTTCAGATGAGGAAACTGAGGGTCAGAGTGACACCGTGATGGAACATTCCTTGGCCTTTGTTCTTTCTGACGTGGACATTTTTCTTAAGAGCACAGGTCCATGATTTTATAGGACAGTCTTCAATCTGGCCATACGGACTTCTGGTTCCTAAGACATGCAGTGCGCCGTCCGCATCGGTCTATGACTCACCCCCGCTTGGCAGTCCTCTGCCATGAACAGAACAAGGCCCAGAACCCCCACCAGGCTCTCTTCCCGGGCTCCTTCCCTCCCCAGTCTCTAATGCTGAACAAGAGCGTCCTGACCTGCTCTGGGGTCCCATCTGGGACGCCCCTCCACCCTTCCACGGCTCTGGACTGGCGCCTCTGCCGCAGCAGTGAGCATGCTGTGTCCTGGTGTCTGTCTACACACTGGCCTTTCCCACTGTCCCCGAGAAGCCCAGGGACTCAGTCACTGCTTTCGCCCCAAACAACACGTCTAATGACATCCATGATGTGGGCTCCGCCTTGGCCACTGGAACAAGAACCAACGGTGAATTTATACCCCCTGGGACCCACTTTGGTCACCTGCCAACCCAATGTCCCCACTCATGTCTACTCCAGGCGCTGGGCAGTGTCCCCCAAATACACTCATCACTGGATGTTTGCATGACGGGGGTGCAAAGGCAGCCCACTCCTGAGTGAGGGAGAAGAGCGCACGTTTGTTCGTGATGATGGTAAACAAGACAGGCTCCTGAGAATGTCAGCCATGCTCCTGGGCACTGAGCACAGGAGGGGTTGAAAGAGAACTGGGACTCCAAGCACCTAAGCCGTGAGCGGTTCCCTCCCTCACACTGCCCTTGGGTCACCTGTTGTAATTTCTGGCCATGGACCAGCATAAAGATCACTTGACTGGGACTCAAGCCTGAATCTGATATCACTGGTAACAATGTGCTGTGTGGCCTTGGACCTGTTGCTATCCCCCTCTGGGTCTCAGTATTTCTATCTCCAAATTTAATGACCGGGGCTGAGTCAGTTGTTTCCAAAATGAACTATGAGTTAAAAATCACCTGTGCAGCTTTTAAAGGCCCAGAAGGCCAGGATTGAGCTCCGCCCACCACTTCCTGGACAGATCGGATACATCGACAAACTTCGCCTGGATTATCTGATTCCTAAGCTTTCTATGAGTCCTTGGTTTGTGACAACTTGCTTGCCATTTCTGTATCAGTCACATCCTGAACCCTTCACATACATTTTCTCATTTAAATTGCGTTCTGTCCGGTGGGCTAGGAGCTGAGATCCCCATTGGACAGCAGCAGCCACTGTGGGGGGCTTGAAAAAATGAGTGATGAGCTCAAAGTCGCTCAGCTAGGAAGCCAGAGCCGGGATGTGCACCTAACCCGAGTGGTTTTGGAAGGATTCGCTGTGCTAGAACCTGGGTGGGAGTCTATCATAGCACACCACGTCCCGTCCCCAGAGGTGGCCTTGGTCCCCTGGCTCCTTTCTTCCCTGAAAATCCAGTTAACTCTTTTAATGAGCCAAATGAATGTGCCCCGTGCCGTGTGTGATTGATGGCACCCGGCTTCCTGGGAACCAGGCGCAGGCCTGCGGTGCCCTCGCCTGGCAGGGACTGGCTGGGCCAGGGTCAGGGTCAGGGGCACAGCTTGGCCAGGAATACCTCACCTTCGTCTGAGGCGTTGGAATAACGGACAAGAAGTCAGTGTGGTCAGAGCATGGGGATCAGAGGAGGATGCTGCAAAGGTGACGGTCGCAGGTGGTGTCCACCATGGCTCTGTGGTGCTGGGGAAAGCCCAGAAGTGGTGGGGGAGAGAGATGCGTCTCAGCTCAGAACAGTGCGGGTGAGGTGGTGTGACGTCTGGGCAGCCAGGCAGGGTCGGTGGAGGTGGAGGGGAACTGACCCTGGAGAGTCAGGGGGGATCTTGGCCAACAGACCTCAGAGGATCTCAGCCTAGGACCAGCTGGGGTGGGATTCACCCTGGGCGTGGTGGAGGCCGTGTAGGGAGGTGTCCAGGCTCATTCTCAGCGGGGCTTAGAAGCAGGGAGGGGCCTGTTTGGGTGTGAAATGCTGTTGACAGAATGGACATAGAGGCGCTCAAGATGGGGAGCCATCCTGTAGGAGGAGGTCCTCGCAGACAGGGCCGGAAGGAGCCCGTGTGCCCTCTTACCCTGTTCCGCCCATGATGCAGCCCACTCAATAGTTCTTGCCTCCCAGCTGAGGCCTGGGACCATCTGAACCCTTCCCTGCCAGCCAGGAGCTCCTGGGGTGGTCTCTCTCCTACCTGCAAAGGAAGGGAGTCTGCTTTAAAAAACAGTAAAGTCACGTGGTCCCCAGCCCTTGACCCTTCTGCTACATTTAAAGCCTCCAAAGACATCCACAGACTTGCCCCCTGCAGCCCGGCCAGATCCCTGGATGCTCTTTCCTTTTTCTTTCTCGAAGTTCCTAGGACACAGACGGAGCAGCAAAGAGTACAGAAAAAGAATAGAGATTTGGGCAAACGGTGATTCCATTCCTCCCTCTCCTCCTCCCAAACCCTGATCAGACTGCAAAAAAATAATCTTACATGTGTACATATTATCCCCGGTTCTTGGTTTAACGCGGGCCTGACATCCTGGGTAAATTAAAAGACATTTGTAATAGAGCTTAACTATAAAAATGTGCTCGGGGCCCAGATTAGACAGACCCAGCCTCTTCCACAGAAGACGTTTTTACAAATACATGAGCACCTGAACCGATTCCAAGGTTCCGTCATTGTGATTCAAAGCCAGGGACGTGGGGCTGATCCCTGAGGAGAGGAAACAGTCCTCCAGGTGAGAGAAGAGTTTAAAATTCTGGTCCTCACGGTGGACCTGCCTTAGACTCAAAGCATCACCTGGCGGGAGGGTTGATGTGTGAGTGACAGGTCACCCGCATGGCCCACGAGTCCCGCAGGTTGTCCACCCGTCCCTTCCAGGAGCTGCCCCTGCCCATCCAAGTTGGGACAGGGCAACTTTCTTTCATTGAACTATTGCTGGGGCACAAACCACCCAAATTTGGTGGCTTAAAAACTCAGTCCTTCATTTCTTCCATCGCACCACTCTGTGGCTGGACTGGGCTCAGCCTGGAGACTGTTCTGCTCCCGTGGGAGTAAACGGAGTCACAAGCATGAGGGCCACAGTGCTCATCTGTGTCTGCAGCCTGAGCTGCTGATCATTTGAGCATCCAAGTCTCTATGTGTTCCCCCAGGGAGCCTCTGCGATGGGTCAGCCAGGGTCTACAAGCCAAGGTCAAGGTTGAAGGTCACTAAAGGGCCTGCTTTGGAGTTGCACATTGCATTCAGAGTTAAACAACTCCTAGAGTCAACTTGGATGAAAGGTAAAAAGAAAGAGTCCAGCTCTTGATGGGGGAGCAGCCGAAATTGAGTATAACAGCTCTCTCTAGTACTTACTCTTCTTTTGGTGTGGGGAGTACCAGGGGGATTGAACCCAGGGGCGCTTAACCACTGAGCCACATCCCCAGCCCTATTTTGTATTTTATTTAGAGACAGGGTCTCACTGAGTTGCTTAGCGCCTTACCTTTGCTGAGGCTGGCTTTGAACTCGCGATCCTCCTGCCTCAGCCTCCCGAGCCACTGGGATGACAGTTGTGCACCACCGCGCCCGGCTTGGTGCTTACTCTTGATCACTCATGTAACTCTGTTCCATGTTTGGCACACACCCTGCTAGGTACTCGCCCCTCTGACCCCAGCTGCTGGTTCATGTCCGTGTTTCCAGATGCAAAGGAGTTCTTGTCTCATTCATTTCTGGATCAAAGATGGTGTAATTAGTTCTAGCTCAATGGAAGAGTCATGGCCTCAAGTGTCCCTTCCAGACAGAGTCGCTCTGAACCCAAGAGAGCACTGTGAAACATTGCAGGAACCTAAGGGCCAATACTACTATTCCTTTATGGCGGAAGCAGTAATAATAATGGCGCTCGTCACGCCGATGATTAATAACAGCGGTAACGTTAGCAACAATACAGTCCCTGCCGCTCTGGCTCTAATGCATGTAATACTGCCTTGCACTTAAGCAGCATTTGGCCATTTAAAATGCACTTTTATTTCTATTACCTTATTACTCTATCCAACAACCTTGTAAAATGTCCCAGGAGGACTTTTGCAATAATCCACAGTTTATAAATGAAGAAACAGGTTGAAATGGGATCCATCTCTTCACATATCGATGGCCAATCATAGGAGACATAATTCATCGAAGACCTACTATGTGCACATTTAATTTCCTCCTTGCAGCAATGCTGTGAGGCAGGCGCTAGGATTGCTGCTGTTTCCCAGATGAGGAGACTGAGGCTCAGAGAGGAGAAGTCCTGTGCTTGTCGGTGCCAGGCTGGGATCTGCTTGTGGACCAGTCTTGCCCCTGAGTCTGCGACTCTGCCCACAGTGCTCCACTGACTGCTCCCAGATCACCATTTTTGAAATCACTTTGAACTGAGGAAACAGAAAACATGTGCATGATAGCAGTGTGCACAAGCTCTGGATACCCGCAGCTTTAGACGCCATCCTTTCATTCCTCACCTGCTCGTAGTTCTTGACAGTTTCTGTATAGCCAAGCTCACCCAGAAGTAAATTTGCAGGTAAGAGATTGTCACGTGTGTAAAGTTAGCTGAGGTCATTGAGTCCGACTGTCCTGGGATTGCTCACTCTGAAGTGCTCGGTGGGAGCAAACATCCCCTTTCCTCAGCATCTATGATGAAACCCATCAGCTGGTGTTTTAGATGACATCAACTTTCAGCAGGCAGGAAGAAGGACAGGGCCAAGCATGCTTGCTTGAAAATCAGGTTCCCTGAGTTCAACTCCATCTCTGCCCTTCCCTGTGCGACCTCAGGCCTGCTGGTCTCCCTGTGCTCCAGCATCTTCTTCTTCAATGGCAACTTTATAATGGTGCCTGTTTCCCAGGCGGTGCAGGCTCATCTCTGCACCGCAGAGGCAGATGGGTCCCACGCTCATCCTGGAGCCGCACAGCACCCTGATTGACATTCCTGGGCTCTCAACATGTGGACCAAGAGTAGGAGCTGGAGGCTTCTCAAGGGACAACCAGAGTGCTGTCACCCAGGGAAGACCATGGGAAGTCCAGGATGCTCAGGAACAAGAGCTTCTTTTAATTTTTCTTTTCCTGCCTGTTTCGATCAATATTTGAAGAAGTCCCAGGAAGGGACTAGCATGCTCTAAACACGACACGGCTCGAGTGTGACCTGAGCAGACGGCTTTCTCCCTAGCAGTGAGCAAGGGCTTGGACCCAGGCCCAACGCTGCCCATCTGCACCCTGTCTGCTGAGGATGCAGAAGGACAGGAAAGACCTTGCGGCTTGGCCAGACAGGCCTCAGTGTAGCAGGGAGTCACCCACAGTCCCAACCTAACTCCTGGAGATAGAGTGCCCGAGAAACGGCCTGCGCCAGGACTCCATGACACACAGTGAAGCCACCACCGCTCGTTCAAGGAGAATAAAGAAACCGCGCCATCGGCTCAGTCCCTTCTCTCTGAGATTCAATTCCTTCATCTCTAAAATGAACACGTTGTGCTAGATGATGTCTCAGGATACTTCAGACAGGAAGTGTCAAGGGATTTTAACTAAATTCAAAAGTCTTAATGACAGCATGAAAGCAAAGGAATCAGAGGACATCCACCCACTCACTGAGTGACACTGAGCAAGTCAGCTCATCCATCCATCCGTCTGTCCATCTATCTGCCTACCTCTTCAGCTGTCCATCTGTCCATCCATCCATCATCGGCTTCCCAATCTCTGTTCACTCATTCACCAGCTCATCCACCTATCAGTCCATCCATCCATCCATCCATTTATTGATTCACCTACTCACCTTCTTATCCATCTTACATCCATTTGTCCATTCAGACTACCATCTTTCCACTGAGCCCCGTGTGCATGAGTCTGTCCCACCATCTGTCCACCTCTCTACCCTTCTGTCTGTCCATCAATCTTTCCATGCCTCTTATGCAAGGCCATTGTCAGACTGTGGTTGGCCCTAGCCGGTCTTATTCTGAAGCCTCACACTCACATGATACCAAACAGATCAAAAGCATTTCACTGTAACGTAAAAGGAACATTAAAGTCTGCTTTCAATCTTACTTTGCTACCAGTAACCTTCTCCATTTGTATTTCTCTGTGATTTCTTAAAAGTCAGGAGTCACACATGCAGAGGTTGACATGATGCTCCATCCTGGGCGCCTCCGTGGAAGCCTTTATTCACTTGGCGTACACAGTGTTCTTGGACTACCTTGGAACCCATATAGTGTTTTCAGCTCTCAGACATTTTCATGGGCTCTTAAAAAGCTTGTAGGCCCCGGGGCCTAATGGGTACAGGAGGCCCATTTCCCAAGTCCTTCCCCAGGCCACCTTCCCGGTCCTAATTGAATGAGATGCAGCAGAGCTCTCTGGTCAACCTGAGATAACCAGCTGTGCGGGCATCTCCTGTGGAGCGTGAACCCCCTGCAGAGGAGAGTTCTTCCCGCTCACTCCGCACCCGTTAGGCATTCCTCTCCCAAATAGAAACAATAATTCTGGACAGATGATCGAGAGAGATAAAGGCGGCCTCAAGCACTCACCGTAAATCGTAATGAGCACCTCCTCTAGCAGGGAGCATTTTGATTACTTTTTGAAATGTGAAATAGCAGATTTATCTCCTCTGATCGCGTTGGGAGGATTTTTTTTTCCATATAAAAAGGAGGTTTCAAGAGAGGCTGAAAGGTTTAAAATAATGAAGGCAAATTGCTCTTAAAACAGTGGGAAATTGTGAACAGTTTGTATGTCTTTGAACATGGGAGAAAAATGACAGAATTCCCCAGGGAGGGAGAAAAAAAATCAGTTTGTCACCAGGAAAATCCATGTGAGAAAAACAAGGCTTAGTGCCTGAGGGGAGCACATGCCTCCGGACCCTTGGTGGATAGCCCAGTCCATCTGCCTTATTTCAAGATGAAGGATGTGTGACTCAGAGAGGGAAGGTAACCTACCCAAGATCACAGAGCACATTCCTGTCAAGACCAGCGCCAACGCTGCCAGGCCTTCCCCCGTCACACCGTGCCACGGTATCCTAATACAGTGGGGAAATGTGTGAATGAAAAAGTCACTCTTTTTAACAATTTGCTTTAAAAAAAAAAACAACATTTTTGAACATTTGGGAGATGTGCAGAGAAAGTTAATTATATCACCCCACCCCGTCACACCCAGGGAGCCTGTGCGAACAGCATGTACGAATCTTTTCTTCTCTTCCTTACAATTCCGGAAAGTAATTTTCCCTTTACGTTTCTGTCTGTTTCTGGAGTCTCTGTGATGTTTAGACTTCTCTCGGCATCCGGTTCTGCTCACTTCCCTGTGGCTGTTTGGGCCAAAGTCTCCCAGGAGTGATTAGCACGCTGGAGATCACGGTGCTGTGTGTACAAAGCACGGCGACGGGAGTCTCCAGGGCTTCGGGGACCGTGCTGGCTGTTGGGGAGAAAAGTTAACTAGGACAGAATCCCTGTCCCCAAGGGACTCGGAGGCTGGTGGGATAAGTAAACAACCTGTTTTGACAAAACAAACAAACAAACAAACAAACAAAGCAGTGTGTCCTGTGGGAGGGATAAACCACGAAGCCCAGGGACAGGCACAGCCCAGACTGGAGATCAAGGGAGGCTTCCTGGAGGAGGGATTCCTAAGCTACATCCCAGAGAACGAGAGAGACTTGGCAAAGAAAAGAGAAGGCAACGAAGCCATTGCGAGCTCCAAAACAAGTTGTCAGGTGCAACCAGCTCGTACTTACCCTAACCCTAACCCTGCATAAGGAATGGAGAAGAGGAGGTCTTGAATGGAGAAGCGGAGGTCTTGAATGGAGAGGCAGAGGTCTTTTTGAAGTCCGTGTGCTAGCACTCAGACCGGCTCACTCTGCTGTCCTTCTTGGTCTTTACAGAAGCTAATGGTATATCTAGGGTGATTTTCCCACAGGTCTTTGCTGTAACTAGAGCATCTGAAGCTAAGGGAGGGGGGGGGGGAGTCTGTGCACAGAGCTGGTGGGAGAGATCAGACCAGCATCAGCCATTTGTGATCCGCGGTGACTGTTTCATCCTGACCGAGCTGATGATCTTTGGGAAACCGTATGCAAGTCAACCATGGAGTCTTGTCCCCAACAGTGTCTTAGGAAGGAGCTGGAGGTTTGGGGGCAGGGGTGCGCCTGAGGGTCTAGGAAACCAAACACCATTGGGAAGAACTTGCCCTTGAGACCCTGACCCGACTCAGTAGGAACCCTCACCTGCCACTCCCACACCGGGGACCTGGAGCCAGCTGTATCCCTCAGTCCTGGCTTGGCAAATGGGGACAGGAGCAGCTGCCACCTGGAGGGGTGTTGTGCATGTGCGAATGCAGGGCAAGATCCCGCTTGGGTGTCCAGCACATCCTCCATGCCCCACAGATCCTGGCAGCTTGAATTATCTTATTTTAGTCCAAACTTGGTTTGGACTAAAACTTGGCCCCGGAGCCAATTGAGGCCAGCTCCTTCTGCTCAACATCCCTTTTAATAACGGTTGGCGCTGGACATGAAGAGATGGGGAGGTGCCGGGCTGCAGAGCTTCCCCAGGTGCCCTGCAAAGCTTCCCAGGCACCACGGGGAGCGACCCAGCGCGGGAGTGATTCAGCTTGCCACTTTATCAACCCTGCCCTGGTTGCTCAGGTAACTGGGCTTTGCCTCACTCTGCAAGACCAGCCAGCCTGGGCTCAGCTGGTCTCCACCCCACCCTCACCAGGCTGCCCGTGAGGGAGGCCTTCCACGTGAAATGATGTGAGGAGGGGCCTAGAAAAGTGTGGTGGAGCTCTCCAGAGTTCTGGAAATGACATTGTGCTTTAGAAGCCTAGCTTTGAGACTCTGATTAAGCCGGGTTCTTGTTTATCTGGTTTTTTGTTTGTACTTAGAATTGAACCCAGAGGCACTTTACCACTGAGCCACATCCCCTGTCCTTTGTATCTTCTACTTCGAGACAGGGTCTCACAAAGTTGCTTAAGACCTCACCAAGTTGCTGAAGCTGGCCTCAAACTTGTGATCCTCCTGCCCCAGCCTCCTAAATTGCTGGAATTTCAGGCGTGCACCCTGGCACCCAGCCTGATTCTAAGCTGAGTTCTGGACTCAGCCTAGTCACTGCCTGTCTCCGTGATCTCTGACTCATCGGTGATTCTTTCTCTGGACCTCAGTTTAGTCATTTCTAAAATGGGGTGGCAATACCCCCCTCACTGGGTTATTGAGAAGGTTAAATCGTGTCATAACAGCAAAGCTTTGGGCACTGTGCTCAGGATGGAGGAAGCATCCGGTAACTTTCAGTGATTTTATTATGTCATGGTTATTCATTGATCAAACAAAATGGAATATCTAAACATTGCTTAGATGTGCCTGACCCTCGAATGTATTCTGATGATCTAGAGGCAAGCAATAGGTACCGTTTTTATCCTCTTAAAGCTCAACCTGTCGGAGAAGACATTAGGGGTGTGTGTGTGTGTGTGTGCACGCGCACGCGCGCGCGCGCACATGTGTGTGATTGCAAATACTAAGAAGCGCTGTAAAGGCATCAACGAAAGTGCTGGGGTGAGGTAGTCAGGGAGGGCTTCCTTGAGGAGGCGACCTTTAAACAGAGATCTGATGGATGTATAGGAGTCCATCAGGCCAAGAGCGCAGGAAGCAGCTTTTGCAAAGCCCTCAGAGGGAGGAGCTGGTCCCTGGTGGCCAGAGCGTGGTGAAGGACAAGCCTGATCAGGAACAGGGAGGAAGCAGTGACCAGCCTGCAGACGCCCAGGGCCTTGCAGGAAGTGCCTGGAGGCACCCACGTGCAGGGGGAAGGAAGCCACTGAGCCACCTAAGCTGCAGAGTGTGACAGGGTCTGAACTTCCTTTGTCAAAATGCAGTTTGGCTTCTGGGTGGAGAGTGAACTGGGAAACCAGCCTCATCCTTCCAGGGAGGCAAAGGAGGGGCTTGAACTTGAATGGAAGCAGGAGAGATAGGGAGAAGGGGTTGGAGACAGGTTCAAGGTTAAAGTCAATATTGACTCGCTTATGGTTTCTGTGTAGGCAAAAGAAAGGACGCGGAGTCAAGGATGTCCAGCCAGTCACTGCTGGGGCGAAGGGTGGATCTGGCCATAGCCTTGGCTGGGGAGACTTCCAGGATGCGAGCGCAGCTCTGGGGGCGTGGCTGGTAACAGTACCTCCTGGCAACATGGGGGCTGCAGGGAGATATTCAAGAGGTGCAGAGAGATGGCTTTGGACAGAGACACGCCCATGGTCCCCATGCAAGAAGCCCCTTCTGCGACACCACCTTATTTTCTTCTGAACACTCACAGCAATCAGGCGGATCTCTTTCATTTCCTTCTTTCCTCGCCATTTATTTATTAGCACACTCTCCCCGGGGAGAGCATGGGGTTCAGGAGGGTGAGGCATTGCCCTGCTGGTGTCCGGTGCCCAGGTTGGGCTGGCACGCAGCAGGCACTCATCAATTCCTACGGAAACATACGCAGACTTCTTTTTTCCCCAAAACCACCTGTGCACGTTACTTCCATTTCTTGCGGGTGTCCGTTCATGTGCCTTAAAAGGCCCGCTGGAGGCTCAGAGGCTCAGTGGACTCCCTCTGTGGGCTGGGGGAACCCGAGGCTGGTCTGCCCTGGGGAGCCGCGGGAGCTGCCCGTGCCGCCCCACCCTCACCCCCGACCCAGGATTGAGCCCAAGTTCTGGTAAGGAGATGCCAGGAGGATGCTGGGGTCCTGATACAGGGACAAAGGACAGGCATGAGCTTTCTGTTATGGAAATGAGGTGGCTGGTGGCCTTTCTGGAAGACTCAATGTCAATCAGAGGCTGGAAGAGTTAATAACCACTCCCAGCCCAGCCACGGCTCTGTTGCTAGGCAACTGCCTCCCGGAGTTACATAATATGGAAGAGAAATACTTTCCCCCACAGCTGGAACGCAGGCTTCCTAGGTGAGGAGGCATTCCACCTTGATGTTGCCCATCTCCTGTGCACGTGGCGTGAGAGTGGACCTGGGGGAGCCCTGCAGCTGCCATCAGACAGGGCTGCCCTGAGAGAAAGGGGCACATGGGCAATCTGGCTGGTGTTCCTCCTCTCACCTGGGATTCCCAGAAAGCTCTGGCGGGATCAGGTCTCCCTCTGTGGATTCTCCAGGTGGCTTTGGTGACATCAGATCCCCCTGGAGGTTTCACCAAACTTACAGCTGGATTTGGGCGAAAGGGAGAGGCTACTGGTCCACCCTCGATTTCATTAGCTCACGCCATTACCCATCCTCTTGGTTTTTGAGGCTACAAAGGTGTATTGAGCAAATGAATAAATGACTCATTCGACAATCATGGAACTGTATTAGGGAAGCAGAGAGGTTTAGGGGTGAATCACACGCTTTGGAAGCAGACGACTCAAATGAGAGCAAGATTTGAGTGCAAATCTTGGCTCCCAATGGGCAAATTACTTAACCACTCTGAACCTCAGTTTCCTCATCTGTGAAGTAGAGGTGGTGATGATGATGATGGTGATGATGGTGGTGGTGACGGTGATGGTGGTGGTGATGATAAAACTAGTGTTAAGAACTTTTCAAGACTGCCGTCGAGATCCAGTGCATATACATGTGAAAGTGCTTCAGAGAGTCCAAGAGGCTCTATAAATGTTGGCTGTCCCTGGAATCAGAGCCACCATAAACCTAGACTCGGGGTTTCCTCTGGAGCTTCACCATGCACACAGTGATGGGAGGACACACGTGTCTAGAAAGACAATGGGGAGAAAACACAAAAACAAGAAGCTTTTGTCAGGTCAGGCCACTGTATCAAAATGCCAGAGACCAGGTCATTTATAAACACGGGAAATCGACTTCTCGCAGCGTGGAGGCTGGTGCCAGCAGGTGTGAAGGCTAATGCGGCGGCTCTCTGCTTCCAAGACGTGGCCTCGGTGCTGTGCTGTTTTCTGGAGGGGACAATGTCAGAAGGGCAGACAGGTCTGTCTGGTTCCCTTGATCCCTCTTAGGAGGTCCCCTGCAATCACCTCTTAAAGTCCCCAGAACTTAATACTGTCACATGGGGGCTTAAGTTTGAATTTTGGACAAGCATTCAAATCAGAGATTGACAGGTCATCGTGAGGGCGCCACTGAGAATATTCATAAGTGGGTCTGATTTGCATGGTGGTTAATCGGAATTGACTTCCAGAAAGCCCTTCCGCTGGAGCCTTTTAATTCTGTCACTCTCAACCACCAAAGGAACTGGGAAAGTTTCAAAATGCAGATGCCCAGGCCCCACTCAATATCAAGAAACTCAGAATTTCAGCTAATAGCGGAATATTTTTTCTCCCCAGATGATTCCATTGAACACATATAGAGTACTTCATCATATGCCTGACACCAGGCTAACGACTTTGCATTCATTATCTCAATTAACCTTCACAGGAATGCTGTGAGGTTTATACAATCTCCTCTAGTTTATAAATGAAGAAAACAGGCCCAGAGAAGCTAAGCAACTTTCCCAAAGCCACACAGCTGATAGTAGAACTGAGACTTGATTCCAACTCCAAAATCCTACTCTTAGCCATCCCAAGATACTGCCTCTTTAGGTGCATGGAAAACTGATTTAAGGCACAATAATTCCATTTACTCATACAATTCCAGAATCTGATTTCTGGGTAAAACAAGAATCACTTTACAGTAGGATCAGTTAGCAGATTGGAGCAACTGCTCCAACATGCTAAGTAAAGAAAACCAAAATATAATTATATGACAAAATATGATTATGACATCAGCAAGACAGAAGTCCATTAGTCTGTTTCTCTTCCTCTCTCTCTCTCTCTCTCTCTCTATATATATATATATATTTTTTTTTTTTTTTGGTACCAGAGATTGAACTCAGAGGCACTCCACCACTGAGCTGCATCCCCAGCCCTATTTTGTATTTTATTTAGAGACAGGGTCTCACTGAGTTGCTTAGGGCCTCGCTAAGTTGCTGAGGCTAGCTTTGAACTCACAATTCTCCTGCCTCAGCCTCCCAAGCTGCTGGGATTACAGATGTGCACCACTGTACCCGGTGGAAGTCTATTTCTCTATGCACCAGTGTGGACAGCCTGAGCCAGCAAGGCAGCTGTGCAATCATTGGATCCCAGGCTCCTTCCAATCCATTGCTCAATCGTCTTTATGTGCAGTCTGCTCATCGGCAAAGTGGCTGCTCCAGTTCCAGTCCTCACATTCACCTCCCAGCCAGTGGGAAAGGGCAAAGGGGAAGTGGTGGTCACTCCTTCCTGAGGACATTCACTGGGAGTCCTATCCATCGATTCTACTTGCTTTCCTTGGCCAGGACACTGCCACAAGGCCACATCCAACTTCAAGGGAGGCAGAGTATTGTGGAATGGTCATGTGCCCCTTCACAATGGGACATGTTCCAAGAAGGTCCCCTCAGGCAGTTCTGCCTGGTGTGAGCATCACAGAGGATACTTACATCAACCATAATGGTTCCAACCTGAGTAGGAGACAGTCTCAGGGGACCACCGCGGTGTACGCGACCTGTTCCCCACAAAGCGCTGCCACGACCATGTGACGGTAGATTCTAGGCAGTCACGTCTCCTGCCGACACGCAGAGGCTTTGTGATCAGAGGAGCGTGGGGGCGTCAGTTGAGAGTGATTAGCAGTCTGGCTTCACTTCCTGGGGAAGTTATTCTCAGAGACCTGGGGACACCACCAAGCAACCGGAATCGCTGGGAATTTCAAGGCAAGTCTGGTCAATCTTGTCATCAGGGACCGTCCGCTGTGGACAGTGCTCCAAACCAAGACACTTCTGCCTGTCGAAAAGACCAGAAAATTAAGGCATAGAGCAGGGAAAAGTTCGGCAGGAATAACTTGGAAATTAGTGATGGAGAGAATCATCCCCCTCCTGATCATGGACCACGCTCTCCCACCCATTACCACGCCCAGTACCAAATACGTAAATAATGAAGCTGAAGGACCACATCCAGCTCTGGAGGAGCCCAGGTCACACTGGGCACGGGGAGCCCACATTGCTCTGGCTGGGAAAGGCCACCTCCTAGGCTGGTCTCCAGCCTCCTCCAGGGCGGAGAGCCTGGGAGGAGGGGATGTCTGAGCCCTGGTCTGTTTACCCAGAGGAGCTCAGGGTTTGGTGACATCGGAAGCCACTTTCCACAAAATGATAACGTAAGGGAGAGGCAAAAGCAATCTCTTTAATTACATTGGTTTGATTCGCCTACCTGATGCTTTTGGAGAGAGGTTAATTTAATCGATTCTCTGCTATGTGAAGTGCCATTACCTCTGGAGGTTTTTCAAACACGTTTATGCAGCGAAACTTAAGCAAATTGGAGAAGGGCCAGAGGCAAGGATTGATCCCTGGCCTTGGGTGCAGCTTCCTAGCAGGCTGGTGCGTTCCCTCGGGCTACTCTGGATGGTAGCAACTGGGTAGAGCCCCACGCAGCAGGCCGAGGTTGGAAGGCCAAGGATCTGCAGCCCCGAGGCGGGCAGATAACCAGACAGACAGAAGGAGAGGGCGCTGTCATCTCCGATGCCTCCCAGGCCCAGAGTGTGGAAGCTGATCTGTGGTTATCAGGAGCAACGAGGGCATGGAGCACTGTGCACCTTGGCCAACTGCCGATCTCACCCCTGACCCTGAACTTGGCGATGTTGATTTTTTAAGCTTTATCTCATTTTTAATCTGTAAGTGATCGTTGCACACCTTTAGGGTGTACGATCCTGTGCTGCTCTAGTTCCACTTGACAGATGAGGAATTGAGTCCTGATGATTAGGCTCCTTAGGCAGGGCCACCTCCATAGGACGTGCTTTGGGGGTTGAGTCCCACCCTTCCCAGACTCCCAGCCTCCAGCCGTCCAGCATCTCTGCCCTCTTAAAACCCCTCCTTTTCTGGAGCATCAAAGTTCTGGAGATGTGTGTGCGTGTGTTTGCGCGTGCATGTACGCATGTGTGTATGCACGTGTGTATGCGTGTGTGAGTGCGTATGTTTGCGTGTGCGTGTGGACGCATGAACACGCGTGTACATGCCCGAGTGTGCGTGAGAGTGTGTGCGTGTGCGTGTGTGTGCACGCACACACGTGTTCGTGTGCAGGTCCCGTCATTTCAGTTGCCTCCCGCTGTGTGTCAGACTCGGTGTGACACAGCCTCTGCTTTCTCGGGACTCCCGAGCTGATGGCAGCTCCTCCCTCTTCCGCCTGTCTCACTACAGGTCAGAGGCCAGGGCGTGTGGAGCGCCCACTGGCCACTCCTTTCCCAGAGTGGCCTTCCTGCGCAGGCGCAATGTCCTTCTACTTGAGAAGCGGGGGCGGGGCGGCCGAGGACGGCAGAGGGGAGTCCCCGCACAGCCCAGCTTGAGCCAAGGCGACTCTGACGCCAGCCTGGCCACCGCTTTCTGTGTGCCGTGGATCTGTCATTGGAAAGGGCTTCTCTGATCACATCTGTCCCCTGATTAAACAGACTTTGGGCCTCTGTTCAGACTGAAAACCGCCGGCTGGGCTTCCACTGATCATGGGACCCTGGAAACAAATCTCACCTTCCTCTTCTTTTCCTTTGTTCCTACTGGGATTGAACCCAGGGTGCTTAACCCCCGAGCCACATCCCCACCCCTTTTTATTTTTTTCTTTAGAGACAGGGTCTCGCTGAGTTGTGTAGGGCCCCACTAAATTGCTAGGCTGGCTTTGAACTCGCCATCCTCCTGCCTCAACCTCCCCAGTGGCTGGGATGACAGCTTGCCTTGTTCTTCTACCTGATCTTTGCTTGAGCCAAACAGGATGGGCCACTGGTTCCAAAGGAGTCCCAGCCTTTCTTCAGGCTGGACCCTCCACTTAGCCTCCCTTTCCCACCACCTGCCAGTCAAAACCCCACCCAGAACCCCAGACCAATTCAAAGAGGCCCCAGCCGCCCCTGCCCACAGCAGAGGCACAGCCTCCTCACGGCCCCCAAGGCTTGCTGTTTCCTTTGGCATATTTTACCACTCCTAGGAAGACTTTTCTTCCTGAAAATCTGTACATTCTTCCACAGACGGTGTGGTTTTTTCAGTGTTTGTATTGGTGCCTTGTATCTATGCATAGGAGTGGAGTTCATTTTGACATAATCGTATATTCATGGAATAGAACTGGCTCCACTTCAGCTCCCAGTACAAGGTGTTTCATTCAACCCTAAATCCAAGCCCCTGGCAGAACGTGGCATGTAGTAGACACACAATAAAAGTCAGCATAATTGGTTCAAATGTCCCTGGAAGTAGCATTCACAGCACAGGGCTTGGCAGTGACCGTTTGCATTTAAAGCCCAAGTGGCCGCTGTGTGTTCCTACTTCCTTGACCTCTCTGAGCCCAGGTTCCCTCATCTTTGACACAGGAAGAGCAATGTCTGCTTTGCTGAGCAGTTGACATTGGTTAAAGGAGCTAATACCTCCAAAACATTCTCACATCCCCGAGTTGGAGCCCCACACATGGTAGCTGTTGTCATTGTCATCGCCATTATTTTCTGGAAAGATGACAAGGCAGGGGACTCAGGCTGTCTGTTCTCCCTCACACCTGTGCCAATGTCCTTGCCTGTATCCCTTTAAACAAATGGTTACATTCGAACTCTCGTTGAAACAGAGCCCGTGGCTAGGAGAGCCAAGGTCGCATCTCTAGCCTCCTTAGCCACGGAAGGTACAGCTGAAGGGCATGAAGGGACTCACGGGTCTCCGTGAATTCATGGTGGCACCTTCTCTGACGGGCAGGGAAGGAGGCTGCCCCAGGAACGCTCCTGGCCTCTGAGATTGATGGATGAGCCGGCTGCCCAGCCTCCTCCCCAAAACTCTCCCCCGGGGCCACTATCACACACAGACTTCTGAGCTGCGGGACAGCAAGGTGACAGGGGTTAACTCCGATATTCTCCTCCTTGTAAACAATCCATCAGTTTTATGTCTCGCTGTTTTTATGATGAGGTTCGTGGGGGAGGAGAGGGACGTTTAATGATGATGTGGGCGGAAGTGCGGCTGCTCTTCAATCACGGTCACACAGAAATAGAGAGGACCTTAGGAGAATGATTGGCCCTCAGAGGATTTGGAAGATTCCCCACTAACTCTATTATCAAGCTTGCATGCAAAGAATCATTAATCACCATTAACCAACATTTATAGAAATAACTACAACAAAAACCAGCATTAGCCTACCATCAGGCTCCTTAACTGCCACCCTTTAAACAGCGCTATTTAGTTTTCCAGTTTGAAACAAAGTTTCTGTCCCTAGTGGAGGTGGGGAGGGGGGTCTATGCAGTCCAGGGCAGGGTCCCCCTGCGGCGCCCCCTGGTGAGCAATTCCTGGAGTTGCCCCTTGGGAAGCAGCTGGCCGCCAAAGCTGCCTGAAACTTAAGAGTCTATGATTCTTTTTAAAAATTTTTGGTAACAGGGGTTGAACTCAGGGACACTCAGCCACTGAGCCACATCCTCAGCCCTATTTTGTATTTTATTTAGAGACAGGGTCTCACTGAGTTGCTTAGGGCCTCGCTAAGTTGCTGAGGCTGACTTTGAACTCGCGATCCTCCTGCCTCAGCCTCTCGAGCTGCTGGGATGACAGGCATGTGCCACCACTCTTGGCTGCAATTCATTTTGAATAGTCCAGGTGTCAGTATCTAGAACAAGTCTCTAGAATCCCTTCGATACATAAGCATGCCCGGAGACATTTGTTGAAGGAATGAATGAAACTGGCTGTTCTGATTGGCTCATTTCCACCTCCATGCTGAGCGCCTTCGCCTGGTGCACCCTAAGCTGCCCAAGACCCTCCAGGCTGGGTTGGGTGAGACCCTTGGTCTCCCTTAGTCCCAGGTATGTGCCTTCATGGACTGCGGCAGGGACACGTGTGTGGTCATTGTTCATGTCCCTCTCTCCCCCACTAGTCTCTGAGCTCCAGGCAGGGTGGCTGTTTGGAGTTCATCTCTTTGACAAGCAGTAGACATATAT